>PVIU01023670.1:0-26986 GCA_004026605.1 Ondatra zibethicus
TGGAAATCAGTGTGGCGGTTTCTCAGGAAATTGGGAATCAACCTACCTCAGGATCCAGCAATACCACTCTTGGGAATATACCCAAGAGAAGTCCAATCATACTACAAAAGCATTTGTGCAACTATGTTCATAGCAGCATTGTTTGTAATAGGCAGAACCTGGAAACAACCTAGGTGCCCCTCAATGGAAGAATGGATCACATTTAAAATAAAAACAAAATTAAGTCCCTCCCACCTAGCTCTACCTTCCATATTCTTGTTCAGGGTATTATATTTGGACACCTGCTTCAAGGAGGTGGTGTATGAATAAAAACTGTAGCAAGGTATTAGTATGATGATGATCACACCTCAGGAAGTATTGGTGAGGATGAAGAGGAAAAGAAACACAGTACACTGAGCATGGAAATGATAATCAGTGTATTCATTATAGAATGTTACATGCAGGTTTCCCATGAAACTAAGAATAGGACAGCCATAGGATCCAGGAGTTCCACGTTATGCTGGGTTAGCTTTCCAGTGCTTTGACAAATACCTAGAATGGAAGGAGAGGATGAAATGGAGCAAAGCTTTATGTTGGTTGATAATTTCAAAGTTTCATTTTTAAAGTTTATTCCTTTTTTCTGGATTGAGTGGTACAGCCTACCATTCTGGAAGAAGATGTGAGGGAGTAGGGATTCACAACATGACAGACAAGAAACAGAGAGAGAAGGAAAAGGATGAAACTAGGGGTGAGGAATATCTTTCCATCCTCCTCCAATAAAAACCTTCAATCCAGCTTCCTCCAATGAAACCTTAGATTTCATTTCTTTAATGCCATTCTGTTATGAACCCATGTAGATTCTATCAGAAAGAGCAGGATCCAACCAGTTCTCAATGATTAGATCTATCAACTTGAAATCAAACCTTAATATGTGAAGGGGGTGGAGCACCTTCACATAAACAAATCATAAGAAGTCCAATGGAAATAAAAACAATCTCTCAAATTGACATTTATTGAGGCATTATTCAGAATCGCTGCAACATATGTGATGCATGTTAGATTACTGTTAGATTACATGTTAGATTAAGTACTCACCCAGTTAAAGTGAGTACTTAAAGAAAATATGGTGTATGTCACACTGCAAACAACAACAACAAAAAAGTAAAACCCTGCATGGTAAATACACTGAAATGAAAGCATTTTGAGAGAGTTCAGTGTTCTAAGATAAGAATTCTGGCTTCTAGGAGATGGGAATATGGAGAAACTGAGAAACTGACCACAGAACACACTTTTCGTTCTGCAGGGCAGATACATTCTGGAGATTACAGTGAAACGGCTATGATTAATTCCATTGCATTACATATTTGATATTTCAGAGTAAACTGGACAGTAAGTTTCCTCATCACACTAACAAATATGACAGGCGTGAAGAAAGGAACAAGTTGAGTGGGAAGATAGATAACCATTGAAAGATCTCTGTGGCTGGGGGGGGGGTGCACACCTTTAATCGCAGCACTTGGGAGGCAGAGGTAGGCTGATCTCTGTGAGGTTGAGACCAGCCTAGTCTACAGAGCCAGTTCCAGGACAGGCTCCAAAGCTACACGGAGAAACCCTGTCTCAAAAAACAAAAATAACAACAGAAAAGGTCTCTATGACTATCAAACACCTCTCTTGATATCTCATATATAGATATATATCTGGCATGAGACAGGGTGTCTTTTCAGAGCTCTGGCTGTTTACTGTCCTGGAACTCACTATGTAGATCAGGCTGGCCTTGAGCTCACAGAGATCTGCCTGTGTCTGTCTCCTGTGATCTGAGAATAAGGATGTGAATCATTATGCCTGGTTTTTTAAGTAAATACAATTTCGACTGTCAACAATCTTTCAGTAGTGTTGGCAGTCTGCCAATCAGTGAGAAAACACACTGAAACACACAGTATAAAAATAATTTTAAAAGAAATGTTTTCTTTGTTTAATAGCTTAATACCTTGACCTATCTGGAGCTTACTTTCTCTCAATGTATGTTACTAGTTTGGGTATTCTTCCCTACACTCTCATTTTTGTTTTCCTGTCCTTTGAAGTCATCATTCTGTGCAGAGGCCATCCCTGACTCATACTATCCCCAAAGTTCTAACAAAGGATTGTTCTTCTCATCTGTGCACTGTCTTTCAGAATTCATTCTATCTTGCTGGATTTAATCCTCCCTGGTCCGGGTTTTTCTCAGAGCATCCAAGACTGTATCTACTATGCTCTGCACACTAATGCAGTACTTGATACTCATTACCAGTCAGTAGTCTGAAAGAGCAAATAAATGTCACAAGCTGAATCCCTGCTTTTGAAGGGAAAGTCTAGCTGGGTTAGAGCTGGGTGGGAGGGTGTAAGTTCAAATGCCATCATTGAGTCAAGGCAGATAGGAACACCGACATGACTGAAAACTTTAGGAGCATTGGGGGAAATTGGGAGGATATCCTGGGTTCTTGGGCTGAATAGGTCAAGCGTTTTTTTTTTCATGTTCTAAGAGCCTCAGCTACTTATATCTCCAACTCTCTTTCTCCTTTCTTTTCTCTTGGTCATTGTTTATATTATCACTTTAACCCTCATTGGAGTACAGACAGACAGAGAGATAGATACACACACACAAACAGAGAGAGAGAGAGAGAGAGAGAGAGAGAGAGAGAGAGAGAGAGTGAAAGAGAGATTCTCTCTCACTGTCTTCCCCTTCTCCGAATCTCATCCTGTCTGATTACTTTGCCATCTCTGTGTCACTGTCTTTCTTTGTCTTCCTATGCAAACAAGATAGAAGGAAGATAAAGAAGTTTTTCATAGGAAAAAAGATGATCATTGCACTTTATAACACAGTTTTCCTTTAAAAATTGATGTAATTCTTGGGGCTACAGAGAAGGTTTGTTGGTTAAGAGCACATTCTGCTCTTGCAGAAGACCTGAGTTGGGTTCCTACCACTCACATCTGGCAGCTCAAATTTCCTGGAACTCCAGGTACATGGGGTCTGATACCCTCTTCTGGTCCTACATAGAGACCTATATGTTCATGCAACACATACATACACACACACAAATATAATTATACTTTTAAAAATACTTTTTAAAAACCCATGTAATTTAATCTGATGCAAGTTTTTAGCCCAAGAATTATACAAAGAACCATTACCTGGGCCTTGATCCTATCCTGGACTGATGGTTACATTAACAGTCCCTGTTGATCAGATTGGAAAGCAGATGGGTAGCCGACTCTCAGGCAGGAACATGTTAAACTCCTCTGCTGCTGAGTCAAATGCAAGCCGGACTTACTTTGTGGCTAACACTTCATAATAGTTATATGCTCAATAAATGTCCACCCTGAATATGGATTTCACAAAAATGCAACACTACAGCCACCCCAAGGGTTTATGATCCATAATTCATTTTGGAAAATGGCTTGATTCACTTGAAGCAGTAAAATCTGAGAACTTCATGGTTCATAATAATGTCAGAGGGAGCAATCTCCCATGCTAACTGTGTGCAGAGAATTAAAGCCTTACTGTCTAAACATCGCATCCATCCTGTCGCTGCACAAATCAGATAGGGCCCACACTGAACACTCTGATGAGTAACAGCAATGCTCAATTCGTATTTTACCATCTGAAAAGCAGGATATGCACTGATTTTGGCTTTCTGTGCCAAACAAACCACCCATCAGTGAGTAGGAGTGCCAGTCCTAGAATCACTAGGCTTTTCCCAAGATCCTAATTCAGTTCCCATTAAACTGCATGTTTCCTCCGAACTTCGGAGCCTAACAGAAGTTCATCTCAATTCATTCCTGTACCTTTATTTCCTTGATAAAATTACTGGGGTGAGGTGTGTCTCTTTATATCTCATTTTAAAGAAATGGTTGTTCCTACTTAAAATGTGCCTGCTCATCTCTCCATGCCCAATGGAATGCCACTTTCTCTAGGAAGTTATTTTTTTTCTTAAAATTTATAACAGGGGAGAGTGCGAACTAGGAAGTTATTTTATGTTGTAGTTACTTGTCCCTTGAAGGCAGAGCCATTTTATCAAGCTAATTGGTACATAATAGTCACTCCTATAGGTGTTCCTGTTCAATTTTCATCTGTGCTCTTAATATTAGACACAGGTAGTATAATCATGTAGCAGTCAGGGCTTTCATCCAAGTCATTTGAGAGTTCCAACAGGAGATTAAGAATATTAACCAGACAGGCAGTAGAAAGGGCATAACCATACTCCTCTTTTGTCCAAGTATCTATTTCTCAGTTGAATACTTGGCCTTTCTCTGCTACTTTTGTTTTCAAAAGGATAAACTGAAATACTGTGAAGGGACTCCAACGGTGCATGTTGGCTTTTTGAGGTCTCTCATGATATCACTTGCTGTGACCAGGTTCTATTTCTGTCATCACTGCTAGTGGTCTGGTTCTTTATTATCCTTCAAAATTTTATCTAATTTTAAAAAACAACTCAGGAGTAAACAATTTTATTAATTTATATGTGTAAGACTGTGGTTGTAAAACCCTCACAAAGTTTACCATATTGCATAAGCAGTATTCAAACCTCATTGTGTTTTTTTGTGCTTGATTGTTGTTTTTGAATCCTCCCAAGCACAAGTATTGCCTCATCAATCCAAGCACCCTTTGAACAATGGTACTTGCTCTTGTCTTCCTAGGTAAAAGAATAAGACCTGCGAATGAGGAGCCAAGACATACCTTTCAACAATGGCTGCTACGGGCCATTGTGAACTCATGAAAGAACAGGATGTGTATGTATTTATTGATTGTATCAACTTAATTATTCAGGGTTGGATGAATTGTTGAAGTAATGATAATTTGTTAGGAGGGAAGCATTCTGAATGCAACATGAAAGGAGACACCGTTTGGAAACTGTCACGTGAGTGTTACTGTAGGCTCCTCTGGATGTGGTGGAAACTGGGCTTGCCATGTGGTTAAATACTTTTTTACAATGAGGGGGGAGCCTGATGTGCTCTTCCACAAATATTTAGTTAGCACCCGCTAAGGGAAGCATATGGGATGCATGATGAATGACATAAGAAATAGAATGCAAATCCCTTGCTCTCAAGACCTGGAGCCCCTGGGATTCTCTAGCATTGCCAAAGGGGATGAAATGTGTTAGCTTCACTTGTGGGAAGTGGCAGAAAGTGCTAAATCTTAGCATATATATCTGCCCTCTAGCACCGCAAGAGCATTCTTAGATATACAACCAAGAGCAATGAATGCATATGCTCCTGCAAAGCTTGGACAAGAATGTCCAAAGAAGCTTTATTTATAATAGACCCAAACTGGAAAGAATGAATCAGTGATAGAATAGGTGAATAAATTGTGATCAATTCACAGAGCAAAATAGCAGCCAGCAACAACGGAAAGAAGTGATTGCTACAGGTATGAACATGGGGAAATCTGAAAGCTGAATATTGAACAAAGTAGGCAGCCATCAACAAACAAAAATTTATGATTCCATTTATATGATGTACAAGGAAAAGAATACCTAATTTCAGATGATGGAATTCAGGATAATAATCAACTAGGTGTATGCAGGCTGTAAAAGGAAAGGCGAAATAGGAGGTTTTAAGGTAACTGCAAACGTTTTGTTTTGGTTATTATATAGGTAGTATTTAATAACATATACAGTCTTACATATACAAAAGAGACAGGGATCCTTAATATCTGACCACTATTCTATTTATATCTGAGAATATGGGTATGTTTCTCTGTGTGTATTTTTATAACACACTTGAAAACAGAAACAAAGGCAAATCAATCAGGAAACACAAGGCATTCTAATATTTTTCAAGATCAAATGCATGGAGGTTAGTTAATTCTCTTATACATTTCACAGGTTGACTGTCCCTGATCAGAAATAAATGACATAATGTGACAAGCCACCCACTGTGCAATGCACATTTTAAAGCTTCTAATGAAGGCTCTTACTGTCGGTATCTTGGCATGTGTAATGCTCCACAAATCCAGAGCATTTTAAATATTGACTTGATACAAGAAGTGGAGAAATCCCACACCTGAACTCTAAGACATACACAGAGCACTGTTAACATTGAATACAATCTGCACACACAATGCACTGCCTAACATTGAATACAATCATTTCCTAGTTATGTGTGTTAGTTGTGTATGAAACAAAAATTGAGCATTGAATTTTGACCTCGGTTTGAAGATGCCTCATTATTTATGTGAAAATGTTCCAGAAACTGCAGGAAAATACCCACACACTTCTGCACCTAAGCATTTTGACAATAGAAACTCAATTTCATGTAAAATACAGTTGGCATGCCTTCCTTTCTCCTACTTCCATACCTCTCTGCCTTTCTGTCTGTCTGTCTCTCTCTCTTTCTCTTTCTCTTTCTCTTGCTTTCTGTTCTCTCTCTCTGTTGTTCTGTCTGTTTCTATCTATCTATCTATCTATCTATCTATCTATCTATCTATCTATGTATCTATCTATCTATCTATCTATGTATCTATCTATCTATCTATCTCTATCTCTCTGTCTGTCTGTCTGTCTCCTTTCTTGCCTGTTCTCTTCTCCCTTTGGTATTGGTTTTCTATGTAATCCTAGATTGTCTGCAGTTTGTCATGTGTGGACCAGGAAGGTCTCAAGGTGACCACTTCTTATACTACTTTTGTAATTCTTAAACATCTCTAGAGGCCAACAGCACATACAGTAAAGAGGAAATAAATCTCAAATTGTATCCTATGTGACAAAGGGAGAGAGGCCAATAAGTTATTCGAAGAAAAAGATTTCATAATATTGGGGAATGGGGAAATACATGAGAATGCAATATGCCATGACATAGTATAAGTTCTTAATGTGGATGAGGTAAAGATACAACATGATTTGTTCAGCCATGGCAGTGAAAACAGGTTTTCCAGGGGTACCTGTGCTTCCTGAAAACTATTAGCCCAAAGATATTATTGAATCCAGTTCCTCTTATTATGACAGCTTGCATAAAATGTGTCATTGCTGGATGATGTCTTTCATATTTTCAGAAGGGTCTGTCTTGAAATGAGCACTTATTCTGTGGATAGATAACTATGTACTCTGTAGCCTACACCTTGTCATATGACCAAGGCTCTGAAGACGATAGGACTGGGCTACTTCTCATAGAAAACAGGAAGAAAATAAGTAAACAAACAAAACTTAATAGAACTACAGAGAGGGCATTTGCAATGAGAACACTTGAATGACTGATAACACTTTAGGCTTTTGTATTGCTTGCTTTTTGCTGCTGTGATAAAATATCATAATCCAAAGCAATTTGAAGAACTGATAATGATGGGTTCTATACGATATAGCCCATCATGGAAGGACAAGCATGACAGCAAGCACCAGGAATAGGAAACTGGCTGGTCACATTTTCATCCATACAAATGAAGCAAAGAGAGAGAACAGAAGTAAGGCATAGCTATGAAATCTCATGATTTTCCCTGAGTGAGATACTTCTTCCAGCAAGGCTACAGCCTTAAATGTTACATAACCTCACCAACAACACCACCAACTAGCAATGAAATATTCAAATGCATGGGCTTATGGGGGAAATTTCCCATTCAAAGTGTCTAGGTGGGAAGGTGAGGAAAGCCTTGCTGGTGAAGTATCATTTTATCTGATCATTGTGTGGCCCTCCTTTGAGTCCCGCTCTCATCCTCTGTGTCTCTGTTACTATTATCTCCATAGAGCTGCACACTGATGGCTCCTTGCTGTTTTTTTTTTATTTTCTGCCTTCTGCCCATAGATTCCCTAAAGTTTCAACTGTATTACACTTTAATCTTTCACAGCTGAGGGAACATAGGATAAGGAAGTTCATGTCCACAAGGAATCCTTGCCCCATAACATTCTTAAGACAAATGTCCCCTCCCCCTCCTTATTTGGTTAGATGACTGGAAGATTAAATCGACTGAACTTTATAACATCTATTGAGCCCACCTTGACCACAACAGAAGCCCATTTTTGTAAAGTTCTTCTTTCACGGATGTTTGCAATCTGCTTACTCTATTCTATTACACATCCTAAATGAAATGCCTCACATGAAAGTCTGTGTGTTAGCTTATGATTTCTCAGAGAAGCCAGTACCAAAAGTCCTAATGCCAGGCAAGAGCCAGTCATGTGCACGGGAGGAGAGACATTGAGTATGGGAAGAAAAAAAAGACCAAGAAAACACGTCCAGGCCGACTTTGTCCATAAAACTCCCAATATTTCCTCAAGCCCTGGGGTTCCATAACTGTGGCTAGAAGAGATTGTGAGTTTTATGTCATAAATAAAACCTAGGGACCATTTAGTACTTGTTACACTTGAGGCAAAAAAAAAATCTCCAAAGAGAGAAGTTAAGAAAACAAAGGTCGATTTGGACAACAAATTTAGCAGGAAACGATCCTATGAATCTCTCAGGCTGGGAGGTTTGCAGTGCAGGATACTTTCTCTTTCATCTGAAAGCTTCACTTGATTCAGACTTCCCTTGCCATTAGGCATCTCTCTAACCTCATTTTGTTCCAGACACAATAGACATGAGTGTGTGTCCTTACATTTTCTCAAATATCTTTTTATATATTCTAGACATTTACAGTATATAACATCTCATTGTGGGGCATCATTTAATGTGTATTTGCTGGATAATGGTTATTTTTTTTCTGTCTGTCTCACTCTCTACTCTCTCTCTTTCTCTGTTTCTCTCTTTCTCCCCCTCCCTCTCTCACCTCTCTGTCTTCCACCTTTCTTTCTCTTTGCTGATGATTAAATTCAGGATTTTCTATGCATGGAAGACTTAGGTGATAGTCACTGGACTTCAACCTCAGCATAAACATGCATACCTTTGTCAGAAGACCACTTTGTGTACATGTGTGTGTGTGGATGTGTGTGTGTGTGCTTCTGTTTATGTGTATATGCATATGTGTGCATCCATATGAAGGCCAGAGAAAACCCCTAGTTTGTTTTCTAGAGTGCTGCATATTGCTTTTCTTGAGAGAAGGGCTCTACTGGAACTCTTCTGAGCTGGTCAGTGTGTCCCAGAGATCCCTTTGACTCTGCCTTCCCAGACCTAGGGTCACAATCACTTGCTACCATGTCTGCATAATTTTTAACATGATATCTGGGGATAAAACTCAGATCTACATGCTTGAAGGGCCCACTTGCTTAAAGGCCTCTCAGACTGTGCATCTGACGGTAACAAAATTTCAATTTGTGGGTAAACTTCCAAAGTGTCAGGAATCCAGTAGAGCAGGTAGCACAGAGAACTGTGCCCTGGAAGGAAGATATAACAACATCTAGCACTCTGCAATCTGATCCGAATCTTTTCTGATCCTGGTTCACTGGATACTATTAGCCAATGTGTGCAGTCCATGACTTGGCTTTGAAGAAATTTGAAATTTTCTCAATAAAATTAACATGTGTGTTAAAATTATACAGAATATATGTGGTGTTGAGACCCACTTAGCACCAGGGAAATCATGCCTGGTGCTGAAAACAAAGTATTTTATAAGGTCATTAATCAATGCATGGATTTTTCTTTATCTTCAAAATTTGGTCAGTGCCCAGATGTCTTACCTCTTCTTACCAAAACATTGGAAGTTAGATTTAACATTGATTTCAGCTCATGAATTTTGGAAGGACACATACATTCAGAATTCAGACTTGTAACAGCAAGAACACACACATAATGACACACACCACCACTGCCACCACCACCTCTACCATTTAAATATAAAATATGAAGATAGCTTTTAGGTTCAAATGATTGCTAGTATGTACCTTAATGAACTGGAATTCAGATAATGTAGAAGACACTGGCATGTCTTAAAATTGGTCAGTGAGTAGCATTACATCTGCCATTCACTTTCTCTGAGAGGCTCTCTCTGAGCTACGACACTGAAGTGGTGATTTAAGCAATAGAAAGTGAGCAGTCATGTTTGTATCAGGCAGAGCACTTAAACAGGGATTAGTGATATCAAAAACTTGGCACATTCAGAGTTCGAACAAATCATTAAAGTTGCTACAGCTAAGTGAAAGAAGGCAAGAAGGGGCAGGACTCCCATTGCACAGTAGAGGGCTGAACTTCACTATAAATATAATCAGAGCATCTGTGGATGTGCCGGACAGAAAATAGTGTTTATGGGGACTATATTCTGATGTTCATGCTGCTTGATGAAGAATCAGGCAGTGAGGAATGATGTGAGCAAGAACACCAATCAGGACACTGTTACTTGGATAGGAGCTCATTAATTAAGCAATTAAAAGTTGCTTTATCAATTTAAAATATGCACAAAATTTCAATTTACATAAAGAAGTGGGTTCTATATTTTTTAGTATGCATATATCTGACTATACACACATCCATAAGCAGAAATCCATTCATTCTCGTATGATAGACTAGCTCAGACTGAGTAACTTGCATCATAGCTCTTATGGAACAGATTTGGTGTTTGTTTAGAGGAACTGTCTCTATGACCATATCATATTTGGTTCCTTGTTGCTGGATCCCCACATGGAAGAGAAAGCAGGGAGCTTCTTCCAGCATCATTTTCATTATTTTTTTTATTTTTTGAGATTAATATAATAACATCACTTCCCTTTATTTTTCCGCTCTCCAAAGCCTCCCTTATGCCACTACTTTCTCGCTTTCATGGCCTCTTATTTTCACTAATTGTTGTTACATACATATATGTATATGAGTATACTTATATATTCCAAAACACATAAATACAACTTGATCAGCCTTTATAATATTACTTGTATTTATGTATTGAAGGTTGACTATTTGGTATAAGATAACCTCTCCATATCCATGTGGTCTTCTCCTGCTGTTCCTCCTTAGTTGCTTATAGTTCTTTGTGTAGGATTGAGGACTCATGGACTTTTCCCAATTCATGTTAACATGTTTGTTATTGTTGTTCTTATTCAACTTATATTCAGTCTATCTTTTTTCTTTTTCCTTTTTTATATTGTTTTTTTTCTTTTTTTAAATTTTTTCCATTCAAAAAAATTTACATTTCCTCCCCTTCTCCCAGTCCCCTCCCGCTTCCCCCCTCCTCCCTCCCACTGCTTCCTTAAAAGAGGGCATGGTGCCCTGCCCTGTGGGAAATTGAAGGCCCTCCCCACTCCATCCCGGCCTAGGAAGGTGTGCATCCAAATAGACTAGGTTCCCAAAAAGATAATACATGCAGAAGAGATAGGTCCTAGTGTCATTGTTGATGGCTTCTCAGTCTGCCCCCATTGGCAGCCATATTTAGAGAGTCCAGTTTGATCATATGCTCCTTCAGTCCTGGTCCAGCTGGATTTGGTGAGCTCCCATTAGATCAGGCATGCTGTCTCAGTGGGTGGTCCAGCCCCTCACGGTCCTAACTTCCTTGCTCATCTTCTCCCACCTTCTGCTCTTCGACTGGACCTTGGGAGCTCAGTCCATTGCTCTGATGTGAATGTGGGTCTCTGTCTCTATCTCCACCCATCGGACGAAATTTCTTTGTTGGTGATCAAGATATTCATCAGTGTGACTATGGGACAATGCTAGTTCCAGCACCTTCTCCTCTGCTGCCCAAGGACCTAGCTGGGTATATCCCTGTGGACACCTGGGTTCTCCTCTAGAGCCAAGTATCTTGTCAGTCCTAAAACGACTTCCTTAATGTAGATATCTTATTCCATTCTCCAATATCCACCTTTCCTCCATCTCCACCCTCCCGCTCCCCCAAGAAGCACAGCTCAAAGGCCCAGAAAATATATTCAGGCTGTCTTTTTAGTGAGGCCTTTTACAAGCAACTGGTCCTACTCAGCTATGATACCTATTAACCACAACAATGACCAGCACGGTACAACTGTATAGAGCAATAGTGACAAGCATGTCCTGATGGTTACCATCAGTACTCTAATTGGTTTTAAGACGGACTCGACAGGAAACAAATCAAACTTAGCACTGGAAACCAAGTATCTTTAAAGGCCATTAATCCATACTCTGTGGGTTTTGTCTTCATACTCTAGTCATCCTCCAGAGATCTTACCTCTATCAAAACATTCAAATAGATTTTGAAAGGATTTCAGCATATAAATTTTAGAGGGACACATGCATTCAGAATTCAGACCCCCTAAAAGCAAGAACACACACACAACACCCAGCGCCATTCTCAGAAAGAATATGAACACTTCCTGAATACACAGCAGGGCTAGAATTTCTGCTTTTGAGATGTCAAAATGCCACTGTAGTGAAATTTTTAAAGAAAGATCTTATCTTTGGAAGACTATGCTGTAGTTTTGCGTGGGATGATAAATTCTCAGATTTGATTCCTCAGATAATATGACAGAGGAAGAAGGGTCTGAGTATAGAAACATAGTTAAGGTAATATTGACCACTGATTTTCTATATCTTCAATGTGTAGTTTGAAGATGGATACTAAGATAGTAAGATGTGTTTTTCATTCCAGATGTTTTGGTAACTGTTCAATGTGATTTGTGATCACAAAAAAAGAGAAAATGTATTTGCACATAGTATGTGTGTATGTGTGTTACAGAGAGAGACAGGGGAGAGAGAAACAGAGAGAGAAAGAGAAAGAGAGAAGGATAGGGAGAAGGTTTTGAGCACTTGTACTCAGATGAAAGCAGAAATTATGAGTTGTTTTAAAGCCAGAAAAGACAGTTCTGAGGCACTACCTTTTTTTGTATAAGGAATTAACTTCCTGTTTTGTGGTTGACTGTGGCTGAAAATAATTATCAAAAGTCAAGATCTGTGTCACATTTAATGCTTTTATTCTAAAAGTGTCTTTTGATTCCCCATGTTCACCACTTCACCTATGTTCTTGTCTACTGTCTCTTATCACCTTAAAAAGAAACCTTGCTTTTTGAGTGGCTATAGTATGCTGGTGTAGCCAGGCATTGTTAGACAAATGTGCACTCTCTGTGCCTTCTTTTCTACTTAAGGCTGAGCAAATTTTAGATTCACTTACCCAGTGTACGAAGAAAATTCTAGATTGCACAAATGCAGGAATTCTAGAGACTTATGACACCAGACATCTATTTCAGTTTTCTTCTTCAAATTTCTCACCACTTTCACAGGTCCATTCATGACAGCCTCAATTGATTAACCAAGTGGGACCACTTCCATGATGGATAAATGAGCACTCTGTGAAAAAACGCCCTGTATGTCTTCAATCATAGGACATGTCTCTCCGAGGCATCCTCTCTTATATAACCCAACTAAAAATATTCTTACTATCAGAAAAATCACTCTCAGCTTCTCATCACATTTTATGCCTCATTTAGAGAGATATCCAAGTGACCCCTGCCCTCAGTGAGCACATTTAATCACATTCACTTGAAATATAAGCTGTAGCTATGCCTTTCATTTTCAATGAGGTCAGGAAATTAAACAAACTAAAATTTAGTCCTCCGTGGTAGAATGGCTTAGATCTATAAGTCTGCTGTACCACTTACAGTTGACATGGCCTTGGTAAAGTTTCAGTTTATTCATATATACCATGAATATGATGGGACCTTTAGGTTGGATCACATGGTAAAAGCATGCAAAAAGTTATAAGTGAATAATGCATAATATAGGTAGCTAGCTAATATGTATTAATGACAGCCACCAGGATGGCCTTTGTTCGACCACCTCACAGTGTCACATGTAAGCTGAATGTAGAAGTCAAAAGCATTAATACATGAAATTTTAATATGAATATAACTAACAGATATCTTGTTACCTTACGGATTTGTTTGTTGGTATTTCTCACAATCAGCCAGATCATGAGAGTTACTCTCAAGCTTTGCACTTACCTTAAGGTCCTGGATTGCAAGCATTACTAGGACTGAATCTCAACAATAAACAACACTAGGGAGAGTGGAAAAAGCCATAAGGAATCATGTTATTATTTTTTAAATTATACACATAATAGTGTATGTATATGCACATATATATGTACTTGTGTATGTGTATACATATAAATATTTATGCATATATTATATTAAATTAAGTTATACCACTTGGGGTTACCGTGCTCACCATGAGAGTCATAGTTTATTTAACAGAAGCCTCACTTTCAGAAATGAGACGCCTCCTTTTGAGTTGTTGGTCAGGGGACTTAAAGAGAATCCCAAAACAACATAGGCTATTGATATTACTCATGGTTGTTTCCCAGAAATTGAGGGTAAGGCCCTCTTAGGTAAGACATCATGAGCTTCAGACATAGGACTTAGAAGATCTGAGTTGTATCTGACCTTCAAGTCTCCTCCATGAGAACTACAGGACATCCACAAAGGTACAATAGTGGCACTTGTAGCTCATGGGTGAGCAACAGCATCTAACTGGACATAAGTTCATTCTATTGGATAAAAGTTCATGCCTGGTACTTTAACCAAACCAATTTCGCAAGGTTAGTGAGCCCATGGATCCTAGAAGAGGAACAATTATTGCTACTTCACTAAGTAAATATACTTCTTCAAAAGGAAAAGCCCCAAACAAAACCCACCAAAAACAACACCACCAAAAAAATGGAACCTTAAGAGGAGTAGAGTTTATGGTTTTTACTCTTTGATGAATGTATTTGAGAAATGCATCAGTGAGTGTGAGAACCATTTTTTGTGTGTGTGTGAGAGACTGTTTTATTATTAAGCAACTGATCATAGGACATATGAAATCTAATGTTAAAATTGAGATTAAGGATTATCTGGTATAATTCAAAAAGGACAATGGGAAGAACACGTGACAGAGAACAAACAGAGCTGTGTGTGCTTTCTTGTACTTTCTATTAGCCTTGGATCTTCCTGTTCTAGCCTGAGGGAGTTAACATAAGTCTAGGAACTTGAAAATAGTTCTGTTAAAAGATGTCTCTGAAAGGTTCATGTATCAGTCATCATTGAATCTTCCACATTCCTGCTTACTGCTCTTATATTCCTCTGAATAAAGAATGTCAATGATTGCAGCAAAATCCCCAATAACATGGACATCATAATGCATGAGTTATTGTGAATTTGAGAAGCATCATGCTACCTAAATCAGTGGTTCATAAAATCATTTAGGTCATTGGGTATAGCAATCATGAATCCATGAAGAAGAGCAACGTTTCTGTTTTCACTTTTGGTACCTGCGTTATACCCTCAGTTATATTTATCCTGAGGGCTCATAGTTCACTGCCTTGGCTCTAGCTAGAACAACAGAGAAAAAGGCCATTCTTGTGCCTGCTGCTAGGCCCCTTCAACCTATGACCATACATGCTTTCTCCTCAATGAGTTCGACAGATAAATTACGAGAGATCATTTAGAAAACAAGAGGAGGAAGGAGAATCACGAACAAAAAAGTGGAAGTTGGGATAATAACAAAGGAAGAAAGTGAAACAGATTTTGCCACATATGCAATTCATAGGAAACACGAAAGAGGAGTTATGTGCCGGGGGAAAGTAAAGCCAGCAAGAACTCAGAGCTAAGAAATGTTTCAACAGACTTTGTTTCTCCTCTTCCGTAGAGCTGAGTATTCCCGACAACATGGAGCTGAAAAGTGGCTATGGATATAAACTGCTCTTCTGTCCTGTTTGCATCTCACTACCGGGTGTGTTTGTGCATGTGGTGGTGGGGGATACTTTCTGTCAGAGCCTTACAGGAAGTGTAATTACAAATTTCCAGGATCTTAAGAACTCTTAGTTGTATGTGGGTTTATGACTGTGAGTGCAGTGCTCGAGAAGGCCAGAAGAGGGCATCACACCTCTTATAACTGGAATTGTGCCTTTGTGATCACCTGAACCAGGAGAGCAGTTCACTGGCTCCAAAGTGGAGCCCTCTTTCGAAGCTGTGCTGCCAGGTTCTTGTTTACACTTTGTGACAGTTCATGGAGACCACCCTCCCTCCAGACAAACACACACATGTGTAGGCATGCACACATGCACATACACACACTACAGCCATCATGCTCACTGAGAAATGAAGCATAGCACAAACAAATTTGAAATTCAATTCTGAAATTTAGATTGGTTGGACCACTTACTATGTTTCTGACTCTTGAAGAATGCCCTGAAATTCTTGCAACAGTCAGTTTCATGCCATTCAAATTTTTAAGGGAAAAAAATATATGAATAACTCTCCTGGGTTACCAAAGGGATTGTATATAGTAAAAATAATTCAAACATTGTTGTTTTTTAAAAATGAAAACCTGGGATGGGCAGTTTCTGACTCAAAAGCACGAAAGCCTAAGGTTGAATCAATTGCTCCAATGTAAAAGTAGGTACACTGTTGTATCTGTTACCACAGTATTAGAGGGAAGAGGTATGGGACCTAGTGTTTTTATGTACAGCTTGTCTAGACAGAAAAAGACACATTTACCCCAATAATAAGGTGGAAGGCTGCTGATGACTCATTGGGTAATGTAAGTGTGCTTGCAGTCCAGTCTGAAGACCCAAGTTCAGTTCCAATACCCTAAATGATGGAAGTAGACAGATGACTCCCACAAGTTGTCATTTGACCTACACACACACACACACACACACACACACACACACCTTGTAGACACAGACCCACATAATACACACACACACACAGAGTCAGACTAAACACAGACATGCATGCACACACATGAACACACATACAAAAAAGAAAACAAAGACTGAAGTAGTGTGGAAAGTTACAGATGAAAAATATCTGATATTTGTCTCCTGTTTTTTAAACACATGCTCATCTGCACATACACATACAAAGAGAAGCATACCCTATAGAGACACACACTTATGCAAACACATGCACACACTCCTTCTAAAGTGTATAACTTAGATTAATGAAGCAGTATAAGTGTGTGCATGTGTGTTTATAACTCTGTGTACACATTTATGAATTGGCATGATCTATCTCAATTGCCTAAGTCTGCTAAGTTGAATTTGCTCTCCATTACTGTGAGACCATGAAACTATTTTGTTTACTTCATCTCCAAGCTAAAAATCCTTGGATCTTAAGGTGTCTGTTAGTGTGTCTGTCTCAAGTAAGCATGCAATAAATGTTTTCTGAAGAAATAATGAAACTATAAGTGAGTGAACTCATTTGCAAGATTTGAAAGAAAAGGAATGTGTTATAAATGAACACAAATGTTGAAAATGTTTATGGTGTATTTCGTATTACCAGAATATATGAAATTGTTCCAAACCATAATGGGCAAGGTATTAAATCCAAAACACATGTGGAACCCCAACTACTCAATGGCAAAAACTCCAGATCAAACAAAAAAACTAAGCGAAAACCAAAGCCAAAACAAAACATCAAAAAAATGGGCAAACCCCTTGATGAAAAAATGCTAAAGAACTTGAAGAAAAATTTCTCCAAAGAAACGGACAGGCATAAAGAAAGTTGGCACTAACACTCATTCCCAAACATATGTACATCAAGACAATAAAATATCATCTCCCCTCCTTAAAAAATTGCAACTATTGTTCTGATAAAAACAAACAATATTTTTAAAGTATTTTTTAAGTATTGAGCAAATTATAAAATAATGCTACTGTTGATGAGAATATAAAGTAGTGAATCTCTTATGAAAAGCAATTTAGACGTTCCTGAAAAAATAATCTGGAAGAAGAGCAACCAGATGGGTTAGCAGTCCTACTTCTGAGTAATTATCCAACATAACTGAGACAGAGATCTGCAGGAGGCTTTCTCTGGGTTGTCAACCAGTTCCCAAATCATGACATGGAGAGTTATTATTAGTTATGAATGCTTGGTCTTATCTTAGGCTTGTTCCTTTAGCTCTTATAACTTAATTTAACTTGATTCTCTTTATCTATGCTTTGCCTCAGGGATTTTAACCTATCTTTCATTCTGTATGCCCCACTTTTTCTGCTTCCTCTGTGTCTGGCTGTCTGGCTGGTGGCTGACTAATTGGCTAGCCTCCATCTCCCTTTTTCTCTCTCTCCTTCCCTTCTCTTCATCTCATGCCTATATTCCTCCTTTTACTTATTCCCTCTGCCTGCCAGCCCCACCTATCTCTCTACTGCCTAGCTATCAGCCATTCAGTTTTTTATTAGAACAATCGGCTGCTTAAAACAGCAACACATATGTTCATATTTAAGCAAATGAAGCAGAAACAAAAGCAACACATCTTTACATAGTTAAACAAATGAAGCTTAAATAAATGCAACACACCTTTGCAGAGTTAAAGAAATATTCTGGAATATAAACAAATATAACACATCTTTACATAGTTAAAATAATATATGTAGGGAAATATTCTACAACAGAGATCCAGAAGATAGGTTTGCTCTGGTATCTTCTTCATTGTGCAATCATGCATAATAGAGAAGAAACCCAATATTCATCAATGGGTGAACACATAAGGAAAAGAATGTTCAGGATCTATTAAAATATTATTCAGATTCAAGTTAAAAAAATAAGTTGACCTTAAAAGATATGACATCATGAATGAACTCTAAAGATATTGTGTAAATGAAACAAGACTTATGCAAGAGGATTAACATTATACAGTTTCACTTCCATGAAAACATAATCTTCACATTCACATAATTACAGAGGCTAATCACCAAGGGAAGACAGAAGGGGAAAAATGGGAATTGCTTTAATAAGCATGAAGCTTCAGTTTTTCAACATAAATAAGCTCCAGAGATCTGCAGAACAACATTGTA
Organism: Ondatra zibethicus; assembly: GCA_004026605.1. Lineage (NCBI taxonomy): Eukaryota > Metazoa > Chordata > Mammalia > Rodentia > Cricetidae > Ondatra > Ondatra zibethicus. The sequence continues at coordinate 18,599 of PVIU01023670.1, forward strand.
TTTGTGTTTGTCTATATTTTCTACCAACCTTTAGTTTGTTGACACGGTGCATTTATGTGGTCAAAGACAATTGCAAACATATAACTAATCAAAGAAATATATGAAAACTGATGTCCAATGGCAGTTAACAATATTGTAAATGAAGTTTTATAATATATATCTGTAATATATTCATAAATATAAATCTGTATTGTAATATCTATATATTTGTAAAATTCTTCTAAATATAATGAATTAAGCAACACATGTAAAAATACTCTAAAAGAGAACAAGGAGTAAACATTAAATATTACCCCCATGAAATCTTTACAGAGAAGCACTTCCTGAAATGTGAAGCCTTTGCAAACTAGACAGGCACATATATCCAGGAACAGGTGAGTAGAAGATAATAGTAGTGTCTATGGACTATTTTATATTCAATTTATACTCTATTAATAATAATAAGCACTTACATTTCCAGAAAGTGAATACAGTAGATATCCTCATGGAAAGCTTAGCTTAACTATTTAGATTTAGATTTGGGATGTTATAAATCATTAGAGTGATAAAAACAAGAATTGTCATTTTCTTTTTTTTTTCTTTTTTTCCATTATTTTATTTTTCCATTCAAAAATTGACCCTTCCTCCCCTTCTTCCATTCCCCTCCCGCTTCCCCACTAACCCTTCTCCCTCCGCCTCCATCCTTAAGAGAGGGCAAGGTACACTGCCCTATGGGAAGTCCAAGGCCCTCCCCCCTTGCATCCAAGTAAACTAGGGTCCCAAAAAGCCAATACATGCAGAAGAGACTTGGGAAAAAACATCATAGATACAACAGAATGGCAACCTGGTAAGACACTCAGCACAAATAATTTTACACCCCAATTTTAATCATGTCTTTTCAGCTTTTGGTAGCTGTACCAAAAGCACTTTGGTGTAATTCTAGTACACCCAACATGTAACAGGTTGTGAGACATGTGCTATTGAATGATTTCTCTGTCACTCTCTAGAACTTCCATGTTCTTACAGCTAGTCAATGAGCCTCATAAGGGAGAGTGTGCTCCATAAGTTCCTCTCCCACCTCCTTTAGCATCCTGGTGCCAAGGTTCTCTTGTAAGAGTGGGTGTTTCATTCCTTCCCTCTGTCTCCATCTCCTTCAATAGTATGATGTCAAGGTTCTCTGTTTCCAGTTCTTAGAATGCCCTTGACTGTTCTTTGCTTCTAGAAACAGAATTTTGTTGAGAACAGTGTTCTAGAACATTGTCTAGGTTTAGAACACCAAGGTTTGTTTGGAACAATGTCTAGAACACATTGTGGTCCAGAACACAATGATGTGTTCGAATACCTGTCCTCTGGGATCCATTCTCATGAATGCTCTATAGTATTTCAATACTATGGATGACCTCTATCTCTAATTTTGCACTTCTTTCCTTAGACTATATTAGAAAAATTAGCTCAATTACATGTATATTGCAAATACACGTAATGAGCATCCTAAATTATATAAAAAATGTGTGAAACATTCTGAAAAATGAAGACAATTGGTCACACACCTTGCCCTATCTCTACCCTCCAGATCACAGACTAGTAAAGTAAGAAATACATTAATTCCCTATCCATATTTATTAAGATCAAAATATAAACATCACATTGCTTTTACTGGCATACAATTATTTTTGGATGCTAATGAGAGTGATCTTCATGATAAAGATTTAAAACATAACAGGATCTGATTTCCTTATACCCAACTTGTCCCATTGACTGTTCCATGTTCTCTTGCTTTTTCAGTACTAAGGAAATGCCCCTGAAACAGAGAGCACTGATCTCCCCACTGGCATACCCACTTGCCTGAGTGTTCTGTCTGCAAATGCACAGCACAGGTCTACTGTTACAAGGTGTGGACATCCCACCAGGCACCAGCACTCCAGTCTTCTTCTATTAGTGTGTCAGACTTTGTGTCACATGTATACAATGCATGCTTCTTTCCTGGCACCTGTTTTGATTATTGTTCTTGTTACAAATATCACTATTCTGAGCCCTTTGCAAGACCCTGCATAAGCCCATGAGTAGACTTTGCTCATTCTTTCTATTCTGTTCTTTCCTGCTTTATTTATAGCCATATCCCCAAGGTTGTGTCTCGAAATACTCATTGCTCTGAGTTACTAAAATTATTTTAATTGTTTCTCTGACTCATCACACTATGCTGGAGTCAATAAAAAATATTAATGACAGAAGTTGGAAAGATGGTTTAATGGTTAAGATCAATTGTTCTTACAGAGTTCAAGAATTGATTCCTGGCATCCATATGGTAATGCATGACCAGAATAACTCGAGTTCCAGGGGATTCACTACCATTTTCTGAACTCCACAGGCACCAGGCCAGCATGCAGCACACAGATACACATTTCAGCCAAATACTCAAGCACACAAAACAGAATAAAAAGCTCTGAAAAGAGAATATTGATGAGAGCTTGTAGTAAAGAGGCAAGCGGGCCCATCCTGCCCCCTGCTCCCTGCCGTCCGGCTAGCTTAACCCCTGAAATAACCATACAGAAATGGTATTAATTAAATTACTGCCTGGCCCATTATATCTAGCCTCTTCTTGGCCAATTCTCACATCCTCATCTAACCTATTTTTAACAATCAATTCTCACATCCTCATCTAACCTATTTTTAACAATCTGTGCAACACCATGAGGTTGTGGCTTACCGGGGGAAGATTCTAACCAGCGTCAGTCTCAGACAATAGCTTCATGGCATCTCTCTGTCTCTCCCTTCTTTCTCCCAGAATTCAGTTCTGTCCTCCCTGCCTATCTAAGTTCTGCCCTATCAAAAGGCCAAGGCAGTTTCTTTATTCAACCAATGAAATTAACACATAGAAAGAAGGACCTCCTACACCAAGAGTTCTATTGATATGCTGCAAAGCTGATTAGCAATTTCCATATTTAATCTTTCCAAAGGCTCTTCTTCACTCCACACCATTTCAACCATTTTGACCACTACTGATACCTGTATGGTATCAGTATGAATACCATACAGTATTCATAGAGTATGAAGCTTTGTGGGTGTATCCTCCTAGACAGTTCTAGGATATGAAATCTCACAGCAAATTTCCTTTGCTTCTGAATCTTACAATCATTTGACTCCATCTTCTCCAGTGATCCCTGAGGCTTATGTGTGGGAACTAAATATAGAAGAGATGAAAACCATGACACCAATTACATTATAACAAGGAAGGGTAAAATCTTTCAGTGGCCTCAACTCTAGGCAAAGAAATATGGGCAATTGCAGCATGCTGAAAGCAGTAGGAATCATCTTCTTCAAGAAAAATGTCCTCCAACTGATTGTCTAAGGGTGCTGAGCCCTAAGATTATAAACAAACAGGCAACTTTATACATACTGAGTATTTTGGGTTTATGCATTCTTTTAAGAATATATATATAAGCATATATATATACACACATATATGTATATGTATGTATGAGACAACAATTGAAGAAAAAAGAGACCATGATTTTGAGTGGTAGCAAGGAAGTGCATGGAATGGATTAAAGGGAGGAAAGTGAGGGGAGATTATATAATTATACTTTTGAAAAAAAATATATATATGATATATTTGTGTGTGTTTGACATTTCCTATAGCTATCATATCCTAAAAATATAGGAATGTTTGTGCATTATGTCACATCTTTTTCATCTGATATTGCATTGTCCCCTTAACAAATCTGATATTTTCTTCAATATGCAAGAGCAAACACTGAGAAGGATTCACTGCATCTTCAAACAGCGTTCTAACATTCCTACATTTTCACCGGCATGGGTACATTTTGATATGAGAACAGTTGATCCAAGATTTCTCTGTGTGCTTGTTTCATTGGTTAGAGTGTTCCCGCAACACCTTTTACTCACTTTTACTTTCTCCAACACAGAACTCGATGTTAACAGAGAGGATAAAAAGGAATGTATTGTCTGCTTATTTAGAAGAAAGGAACAAACATGAGAATAATAAACCGAAGCAAAACCAGATTGCTCCAGGTAGTAAGGCAAAAGCTGTCTCATCAATCTCATACCATAGACAAGCATACATTTATCCTGATTACCTCTAAGATTTACACAGATAAATGTATTATGTTTTCTCTTTGAAACTATAAATACATTGGTTTTAGTAAATGAACAAAGGTGAAATTTTAACCTTTCCCAATAAAATATTATTTAGCATGTTAATGATAAACTAATACTCCTAAGTGGTTAACATTCCATCAGTGTTAAACCTATCACTATAGAAACATACTCATTTTTAACTAGAAAAAGATCATAAATATATTTTCTATATGTGTCTCTGTAATGTTTAAATAACAGTAATTTAAAAACAAAGCAATCAAACTGAAAGTGAGTGATATGTGATAAAACTCTGGCTAATGCCTATTTGTTCACAGCACTATATGTAACTCAAAGTTAAAATTAAAGAAATATCTGAGGCCAATAGGTTAAATTATTGTAGCTAATTTATCCTGCTAATTAAGTTTATTCTTCTAAACTGATACCAATTTAATGAAAATGAGACCTCTCTGAAATATTTGTCTCTATTATCTTGACATCTAATTAACAACCCCTGATCCCAAGCCCTCCAATGAAATACTCCTTTTGTAACATTCTTAATATTGCCATGATTAGAGGATGGGGAGAGGAGGAAGGTCAGGGCACCCGTTCTCCTTTTGTTTCTCCTGGTGTGAAGCGAATCGTTCACCTTCTGCTAGTTGCTATGACAGGAGAGCTATATCATGTAGTTTTCCTTTAGTTTGCATTTGTAAGAAGTGAAGACGTTCTGTCCATTCATCGTGAGAAGTGGTGTAGCCAGTGTTTGTCCTGAGAGCTATATGTAAAACATGTGATGGGGAGGACAATGTGCCATAGAAATGGAAGGGGTAAGGACAGAGAGACAACTGGTTAATTGTGGAAATGTGTAGTGGATGAGTGTTCACCCTACAGGTGTCTATAAAGATTAGTGGTTGCTGTAGAGTTTATCTCCAGGTGACTGATTATGTAAAACTTCAAATGTTGTTTTACCCCCATCACACAGATGTCTTGCCATATTTTCAGCATTTCCTTGTCCAGCAAGTAAAGGAGAAAATAATCACTTAATATTAATGAAAGTCATGCATTGTGGTGCTTGGAGATGCTGTTTCTGCTGTTGTATTTAAAATGACTTTGTGAATGATTGTGGTACAGTTCTGGTTTATGCACACCTGTCTGTATGAGCAAGCATGTCAGTGAGTATACAGGTAGATGCAGAGGAAGACTGTTCAATCTATGACATTCTGGTGTATATGTTAGAGATAAGGTCTCTCACTGAACCTAGGACAAGACTGGAAGCCAGCAGGTCTCACTGATCTTCTACTCCTGTTTCCCACATCACTGCTGTTTCAGGTGTGACTAAAATGTTTGCTTTTACTTATTTTCTATGTGAATGTTGAAGTGTGGACTCAAGTCCTCATGCTTGAACAGCAAGTACTTTTACCCACTAAGCTCTTGTCAGCAAGACTCTAGTTGTATTGAATGTAAGATGATGCTTCCCCAAATTAAGACTCCTGCTTTTATTTGTTTTTTTTTCTCAACTGTTTTTATTGAGCTATATGTTTTCCTTCATTCCTCTCTCTTCCTCCCCACTCCCCTTCTGCCATCTCTCATGATACCCACACTCCCAATTTACTCAGGAGATCTTGTCTTTTTCGACTCCCCATGTAGATTAGATCCATATATGTCTCTCTTAGGGTCCTCTTTGTTGTCTAGGCTCTCTGGGATTGTAAATTGTATGCTGTTTTTCTTTGCTTTATGCCTAAAAGCCACTTATGAGTGAGTATATATTATATTTGGCTTTCTGGGACTGGGTTATGCTGTAGGAAGACCTGCAGCTTGTGATTATCCGCCTACTGGGGTGTGGCCTCTTATACTATATATGCAGACACAGAACCTGTGTCCATCCCTTTTTTTCTTCCTCCTTTTTGCCAGTTGCTCGTTTGGATCACGGGAATCAAGCAGTCAAGCAGAGGATTCTGATTTGTGAGTTTACCCCTAAATTTCTCATTTCTGAGCTAGTGTGGGATTTCCTTCAAACATCCATTCATCACTTGCTTCGTTCCACACTTTCATCACTTGGTTCATTCCACAGGGTTACATCACTCAATATAATGTTGCCTAGATCCATCCATTTGCCACCAAATTTCAAGATGTCATTTTGTTCAGAGCTGTGTAGTATTCCATTCTAAATGTACCACATCTTCTTTATCCATTCTTCGGTTGAGGGGAATCTAGATTGTTTCCAGGTTCTGGCTATGACAAGTAATGCTGCAATGAACATAGTTGAGCACATGTCCTTGTGGTATGATTTAGCATCCTTTGTATACATCCCCCAAAGTGGTATTAAGGGGTCTTGAGATGGGTTGTTTTCTAGTATTCTGAGAAATCACCATACTGATTTCCAAAGCAGCTGTACCACACTGCTACCCACAATGGAGGAGTGTTCCTTTTACAACACATCCTCTCCAGCATAAGCTGTCATAAGTGTTTTTGACCTTGTCCATTCTTACAGGTGTAAGATGGAATCTCAGATTTGTTTTGATTTGCATTTCTCTGATGGCTAGGGATGTTGAGCACTTCCTTAAGTGTCTTTCAGCTATTTTAGATTCCTCTGTTGAGAGTTCTCTGTTTAGGAATGCACCCTATTTTTTATTGGATTATTTGTTCCTTTGATGACCAATCCTTGCGTTTTCTATATATTTTGGAGATCAGCCCTCTGTCCAATTTGGGGTTGGTAGAGATCTTTTCCCATTCTGTAGGCTGCCATTTTGTCTTGCTGACTGTGTCCTTTGCTTTACAGAAGCGTTTCAGTTTCAGCAGGTCCCATTTACTGATTGTTTCCTCAGTGTGAGCTACAGTACTGAAAACAACCCAGTACTGGCATAAAAACAAATAGGAGGATTAATGGAACTGAATCAATGACCCAGATATCAATCCATACACCTACAGATACCTGATTTTTGACAAAGATACACAAAATATAAAATGGAAAAAAGAAAACATATTTAACAAATGGTGCTGGCATAACTGGATATCAGCATGTAGAAAATTGAAAATAGATCTATACCTATGACCAAGCACAAAACTCAAGTCCAAATGGATCAAAGACCTCAACATAAAACCAACAACACTAAACCTCATAGAAGAGAAAGTGGGAAGTACAGTTGAATGCATTGGCACAGGAGACCACTTCCTAAATATAACTTCTGTTTTCATTTGTTAAGGTGTATACCAAGGTGCAACCGAGCAGGGCAGCATCCATGCCTACTGATTGCCATGGACTTACATAGTTAAAGAAATAGAGCTTCAATAAAACCACCTTAACCCCCCCTTAAGAAAACTAAGTTCTTGCAGAAATGGATTTTTAGTAATCCTAACCGAGAATGTGTGGTGACAAAGCAATGCTTCATATTACCAGCAACAACAAGATACTATTATCACCTGCTTGGGGAGAAAGCCAGTTGAATGGTCCCTACTAGGGACTGGGTTTCTAGATTCATTGCTAGGACCATTTCCCTTAGCCTTAAAACAGAGGCTCAGTCCTTATGTTTATTCATGTAGTATGGGTGTAGATGCGAAGAAGCAAATATGAGAACTCAATCAAACAGGGAAGAATACGATACCTCTGCTCTTAACTCTGCTCTGAGGTCCACTCCTAGTATGTTGTTAGGACCCTGGTGTTCCCTTGCATACTGAGTATTGATGTCACTGTTACTCTGGAGCAGAGAATTGGTAAACCACAACATGGACTTGAAGTAAAACACAGTCTGTGAGAAGTGGGCTGGTCACATCCTATACCTCAACCCTAAATCCACAGGACAGCTGGAGAGACCAGTAAAACCACAGCAACTGAGACAAGTTCAACAGAAAGATCCTTTCAACTCAAGGATAAGGCGAGCTCCTGTGGTAAGCATTGTCATGGTAGTGGGGTTCACTTTTTTTTGTTTTGTTTTTTTTTCTTTCTTTTATTTTTTTTCCACATTTAATTTTTTATTATTACATTATAAATAGTACCATCCAAAATTTCCACCTCCTCCGCTCCTCCCATTTCCCTCCCGCTTCCCCACTCTCCCTCCCCTTTTCCCCTCCAGTCCTAAGAGAGGGCAGGTTACCCTGCCCTGTGGGAAGCCCAAGGGCCTCTCATCTCCATTCAGGCCTAGGAAGGTGTGAATCCCAACTGACTAGGATCCCAAAAAGCCAGTACATGCAGTAGAATCAAATCCCAGTGCCATTATCATTGGCTTCTCAGTCAGTCCCCATTGTCAGTCATAGTCAGAGAGTCTGTTTCGATCACATGCTCGTTCAGTCCCAGTCCAGCTGGCCTTGGTGAGCTCC
>PVIU01023671.1:0-26977 GCA_004026605.1 Ondatra zibethicus
TTTTTTTTACCACTGAGTAGTATTCTAATGTGTATATATTCCACACTTTCTTGATCCATTCTTCCATTGAGGGGCACCTAGGATGTTTCCAGGTTCTGGCTATTACAAACAATGCCGCCCCTGTACCTCCCACTCACACTGATTTCCAAAGAGGTTGCACAAGTTTGCATTCCCACCAGGAATGGATGAAGTGTTCCCCTTTCTCTACATCCTCTCTAGCATAGGAAATTTGACTTTAAACTGTAGTAGTGGCCTTATTCTTGATGAGTTGGATTAAACTTTTGTCACTACAATCAAGGTAATAAAAATTGTCATGACCTTTAAAATCCTTCTTGGGTTTCCTTGTGATTGTTTTCTGCTGTGGACACAGCATATGACCTACTAATGAAATTAAATTCTCAGTACCTATTGTCTTCTAAAGGCCTTTGCTGTACAAGAAACCTCTGGAAATCATTGTCTATAGCCTTAACTTTACATTTATTGATAGAGTACTTTAAAAATATTTCTTCTTCCCTTGGTCAGCACTATGATAATTTTTACTTCTCTATGTTTGACTAATATAGTATACTAACATACTATAATACTATAATATACTCAGGCCCATCATTTTCCTGCAGATGATAGACTGCCCCTCTTTTGTACGGTTGAGTAATAATCTTTATATTTGTATCCATCCCGTGTTATCTAATAAGCTGATGGACATTTGAGTTGCTTCATATCTTAGTCATGCATGTAATGTTGTAATCAGTATGACAGTGTGAATTTATTTAAGAGGCTTAGGGCGACTTGTTTCAGTTCCATTTTCTATTGCTGTGATAAAGCTCTCCGAACAAAAGAAACCAGGAAGAAAAAGGCTTTTATAGGTTGTACTTCTAGGTCAAAGTCTGTCCTTGAGGAAAGGCAGACCCAGAATTTAAGCAGGAACTAAAGACACTATAAAAAACGCTGCTTGCATATTTGCTCATTAGCTAATACATGCACCCTAGGCAAGCTTGCCTAGAGATGGTACCACCTACAGTGGTGGGCTAGGACATCCGAATTTTGTTGTGTTCATGGCAATGCCACACAGATATGCCCACAGTTCATTCTAATCATGAGAATTCTTCAATTGAGATTCCCTCTTCCTAAATAACTTTAGGTTATATAAAATAAAAATAAAAACTAGTGAGAACACAAGTGTAAGTCTTAGGACATATAACTAGAAATGGAATAGTGTGCATGTGTTTGTGTGTGTGTGTGTGTGTGTGTGTGTGCGCGCGCGCGCACGCATGAGTGCCTGTGCTCATTGTTGCTGATTGAACACAGACCTCATCAGTGCCAGACTAGAGAAGCTAAATATTCCTGAACTATAGCTCTAGCCTCAGATTGTTGCTGTATTTTACTATTTGATGAACATTTATGGTCCATTACACAGTGGTAACACCATTTGACATTCCAACAAATAGGACACAAAAGTCTTTATTTTTGGATGACCTAACTAACACTTGTCTTGTTTGAAATATTATACATTTGCATAGGTATGATTCAGGTTTACATTTTGATATTACCTTGACTCTTTCTATGTCTTCTTCAAATCCTTTGCCTAGTCTTTGTTTATGTCAATGATGTAAAAATTTTATATTTTCAATTAACCCTTTTACAAACTCATGACAGGCACTGCCTTGTATTCTGTAGTCTTCCTTGTAATTGGATAATATCATTATTGGTGTAGAAGCCAATATGGAGTTGGGCAAGGGTGGCACATGCCTTTAATTTCGGCACTTGGGAGGCAGAGGCAAGCAGATCTCTGTGAGTTCGAGGCCATCATTGTCTATGAGAGCTAGTTTCAGGACAGCTAGAGCTCCAAAGTTACAGAGAAACCCTGTCTCAGAAAATAAGTCATCATGTATGTGGGTAATATGCATGTGTGCCCAATACCTTCAAAGTTCAGAAGAGGAATTCAAATCTATGAGAGGGAAGTAAAGCACTCAAAGGATTCTCAATCATACCGCAAGAACACTTGCTCAACAATTTTTATAGCAGTGTGATTTATAATAGCCTAAAGCTGGATATAACCTAGATGCCCCCTCAACCGAAGAAGAAAACTTGGTTCATTTACAATGAAGTACTACTCAATGGTAAAAAAAAAAAAGACATCTTTAAATTTGTAAACAAATGGTTAGAACTAGAAAAAAAAATCACTATGAGTGAGGTAACCCAGACCCAGAAAGATAACTATAGTATGTACTCACTCATAACTAGATATTAGCTGAGAAGTAAAGGATAAAAACAAGTATTCTTAATAGATGAGCTATTTCTCCATTTCAGCTCCAATCTTGAAATTTTAACAACTTGAATATTCTTATTTCTTTTCAATGTAGGTCCTAAAACTGTATGATTAATTCTATAAGGAAAGATTCAACTTTCATGAATAATTCAGCTTGCAAAGCCCTTGAAATATATCTTTCTTTTCTTCTTTATGGAATAGAAAGACAAATTTTTCAGGGGAAAAAACAAAGATAAATAAATCTGGAAAAATTCATCTCTTACACTCCACTTGCATACACATAGTTCTATATTTAGAACTAAAATTATATCAATTTCATTACTCATGGAGAAAAGTGAAGCATTTTGATTAACTAACTCTAGAGTTTTAAATATCTTCTTTTCAGGCAGTATCTTTAAACAGCTTTAAAGAGTTGTGACAGGTTATATTACAGCATTTAGCATGTTTCTAGGAGTTTTTAGGTTTTATAGGCTTCTTACCTTTCAGAAGGATCTGAAATAGAGATCTCAGATATTAAATAAATATATTTTTATTGTTTTCTGTAGAGTATGTTGTCACTCAATCTTTGGTGGTAAATTTATTTCTTCTGTCAAGAGGATATGAAAGATAAGGTGGTCTCCAAAGATTTATTTCCCTCTAGAAGAATTTAAGCTTTTTAAAAAATATTTATTTCTTATGTGTACAGTGTTCTGTTCACATGTATGCCTACAGACCAGAAGAGAGCACCAGATCTCACTGCAGATGGTTGTGAGCCATATGTGGGTGCTGGGAATTGAACTCAGGACCTCCGGATGAGCAGCCAATGTTCTTAAACTCTGAGTCATCTCTTCAGCCCAAAGAATTTAAACTTAAAGAATTAATCAATCTATGAAAAAATAAATATTTGCTAGTTTGAAAGGAAGCTTCAGATAATTTATAACTCAGAATTTGGTAATTAAAGGAACAACATTAAACTAATATGTTAATAAGCAAATGACACTTTTGCATGCTTTATTGAACACAGAATTATCATGTGTTTCTGTTTCTGATATGAAAGCTACAGATGGTTAATTACAATTAATACATAAGTATTTACTATAATAAAACTATTATTTTGAATTGTGTCATATTACTACAGTCATAGTATTTGAAAATGAGACTATTGTTAAATATTCACAGAAATATTTGTAACAAGTAATTTTGGTTTTTGATATTTTCACCATTTTTATGTTTCACTTCTTTCTCTTAAAAAATAACCAAAATATAAAACAATTTGCTATTATTTCACACAATTCTTACCTTAAAATCTTATTCCTAGAAGTCAAAAACTTTTTAATGTTCCCTAACTGAGCATGGCTTTTCTCAATGCAAAGGACAAAGCTATTTCTATTAAAATTTACTTGGCAACTGATCTTAGATCATATTTCATGTTAACTTCTGAAGAACTTACATACAGTGTAACATAGATTTGCTTTCTTGTAGCTTACTATCTTGCTTTAACACACACAGAACCTTTCGAGTAAAGTTCTAAGCTGACCACTTGTAGGTCTGGGTTAGTCATCCTCTACTGCAAAAAGAAGCTTCTTTGATAAAGGTTGAGAGATGCCCTAATCTATGGGTGTAGAGACAGGAACTTAGAGGAAAGCTTAATGATATGTCAATTTAATATAATAAGTTGTAGTATATTCATTCCTAGGACCACTTTAGAGCCAACCACGGGCTTTAGGTCCAGTATAGTACAGCAGGTAGGCATTTTATTTCATCAAGTATGATATAATGAGAAAGAGGTTAGCTATCTACATTGCATTCATTCCAATACTGCAGCAGTGGGGTTAACTAGACATGGTTGACCATAGCTCAGATAATTTACATTTGGATAAAACTGATTATTATTTTATTTATTCTCCATTGCTGTGAATAGAATCTTCTGGCAGTATGGAAGCTAGTCAACATGACTGAAGAATACAAACCATTTCCAGCTTTGTTTTTCTATGTCCTGAGACTCAGATATGTGGTTTTCTTAGCAATAATGTCTTAATATCATATAGAGAATAAGAAAAAACAATAGCAATAGTATGCAATGTTTGTAGAGTATCTATGAGTCTCTAATTCATAAAAGGTAACCAATATCTTTTATTGGGGTTTATATTTGATATCCCATGGTGATTTGGAGGGACATGTCCTCCCTACCTACTGCTGACTGTTATTGAGTAAACAACATTTATACAGGTAAGCCTTTTAAGAAGCTTCAACAGTAGTGTGTTTCCATATGACATTTTCAAAGGTCTTTAAATGCTATTTCTCCTTGCCTATACTGATTTATCTCTTTTTGTTCCTCTTTTAATATCTGTGTGCTATCCTCACTTTATGGAAGTCTCTGCTGCATAATGTCTCTTTCGAGTTTAGTACATTTCTGTAGAACTTCAAATTTAAACACATATATCTCAAGGTTAAAATATAGCATCTAGATATACGAGAGAAGAGCAGAATCATGTCATAATAAAGGTTGTATTATTTTTTCTATAAATGTTGCTGGCAGCCATCCCATTTTACCCTCAGATCTCATCCCGTCACACCTCACATACCCTTCCCCTCTAGCACATACCCACCCCAACCCCTTAGCACCCACTCCAGACTTCCTCTTTGGTACAATCCAGCAATACTGTGTGTAATTGGTACAAGAATGTTATTCCATACAACTCGAAAACAACCAACTTTGAAATTTAAATTCACTACCCAAACAGTTGAGGAAACAAGAAAATAAGAAAGGTCAATTAGGTTTGCAAGGTCCTTGGCCAGCAAGTGGGCCTGATCCAGTACCAGTAGATCCATCCAGAGGGGTAAGTGTGTGCCCATCTGGCAGGCCAAATGCCAAGGCAAGAGAGTACAGGCACCCTCCAATCCCCTAAACTTTCTGGCCATTCAGCGGGGCTTCTCCCCGCCTACTGGCTTTCTCTATGTATACAACCCCAACTTGCCTCCAAGCACCCCTTGCCATCTGTGGGGTCCTAGGATCCCCCAAATCAGCCTGAGGGTCTGGGGACACAGTGTTAACTGCAAGGCTGCAGGGGTTTCTTTGTTCCACGGAGCTAGCATTTACCAAGCCTGCCCTTTTGTCTTCAAGGTCCTTGGCCAGCAAGTGGCCCTGATCAAATACCAGTAGATCCATCAGGAAAGGGTCCTTAGATCCACCACCACAGCCTACATCAGGAAGGAGGGGATCTGAGAGTCAACTCCAGTGCTGAGGGGACCTAACAGATGACAGAATAAGAAAAATCCCCAAGTACACAGTTAGCCACAGCAAAAATCGGACCAAGCCGCCAAGGCTCTCCTGACTGATTTTGAAGAAAGAGATGGGCAGGTACCAATGCAGGAATTCCTCCAATAACCTGAAAAGCAACGTGATAACACCAGTATCCAGCGAATATGCAACAGGAAGACTAGAACAACCTAATCCAGAAGAAGTAGAAGAAATCGACTTTAAATGTAACATTATGAAAGTGATAGAGATTAAAGAGGATGTGGAAAACTCCTTTAAAGAAATGGATGAGGCCGGGCGGTGGTGGTGCATGCCTTTAATCCCAGCACTCGGGAGGCAGAGGCAGGTGGAATTTTGTGAGTTCGAGACCAGCCTGGTCTACAACAGCTAGTTCCAGGACAGGCTCCAAAGCCACAGAGAAACCCTGCCTTGAAAAACCAAAAAAAAAAAAAAAAAAAAAGAAGAAGAAAAAGAAATGGAAGAGAAGACTAACAAAAAGTTAGAAGAAATCAATAAATCCCTCAAAGATACCCTAGAAAAGCAAGAAAAAGCAATCAAACAGGTAGCGGAAACAGTTCAAAAACTGAAATGGAGAAAATGAAGAAAATACAAACCAAGGATGGCTGGGTATGGAAAATCTGGGTAAATGAACAGGAACTACAGAGACAAGTATAACCAACAGAATACGAGAGATAGAAGAAAGAATCTCAGACGCTGAAGATACTATAGAGAAAATAAATTCATTGATCAAAGAAAACAGCAAATCCAACAAATTCTTAACACAAAACATCCAGGAAATCTGGGACACAATGAAAAGAGCAAACCTAAGAATAATAGGGGTAGAAAAAGGAGAAGAATTACAGTTAAAAGGCCCAGAAAATATATTCAATAAAATTATAGAAGAAAACTTTCCCAACCTAAAGAAGGATGTTCATATGAAGGAACAAGAAGCATACAGAACACCGAATAGACTGGATCAAAAAAAAAATCCCCTCACCAAATAATATTCAAAACACAAAACATACAGAATAAAGAAAGAATATTAAGAACTGCAAAGGAAAAAGGTGAAGTAACACCCATCAGAATTACACCTGACTTCTCTATGGAAACCATGAAAGCCAGAATTCTTGGATAGATGTGCTGCAGACACTAAGAGACCATGGATGCAAGCCCAGAGTACTTTACCCAGCAAAGCTTTCTTTCACCATCGATGGAGAAAACAAGATATTACAAGATAAAAAAAAATTTAAGCAATACATAGCCACAAACCCAGCCTTACAGAAAGTACTAGAAGGAAAACCACAACTAAAGGAAGCAAACAACACCCATAATACAGACATCTAACAACCCTCCACCAACACAACTCAAAGAAAGGAAACACACAAACTCTACCACAAAAAAAATAACTGGAGTTAACAACCACTGATCATTAATATCACTTAATATCAATGGACTCAATTCACCTATAAAACGGCACAGGTTAAGAGAATGGATATGAAAACATGATCCAACATTCTGCTGCTTACAAGAAACACAACTTAACCACAAAGACAGACATTATCTCAGAGTAAAGGGGTGGGAAAAGATTTTTTAATCAAATGGACCTAAGAAACAAGTGGATGTGGCTATACTATCTAACAAAATTGACTTCAAACTAAAATCAGTCTGACGAGATGGATATGGACACTTTATACTCATAACAGGAACAATTCATCAGGATGAAGTCTCAATCCTGAATATATGCCTGTAATATAAAAGCACCCACATATGTAAAAGAAACATTACTAGAACTCAAAGCATACATCAAACTCCACACACTAATAGTAGGAGATTTCAACACTCCTCTCTCACCAATGGACAGTTCAACCAGACAGAAGCCTAACAGAGAAATAAGAAAATTAACGGAGGTAATGAATCAAATGGACTTAACAGACATCTATAGCACATTCCAATCAAATAGGAAAGAATATACCTTCTTCTCAGCATCTATTGGAACCCTCTCAAAATTGATCACGTACTCAGTAACAAAGCAAACATCCACAAATGCAAAAAAAATTTTAGTAACCACCTGTGTCTTATTGAATCACCATGGAATAAAGTTAGAATTTAACAACAATTCTACACCTAGAAAGCCTAAAAACTCATGAAAACTGAACAGTCAACTACTGAACCACTCCTGTGTCAGGAAAGAAATAAAGAAAGAAATTAAATAAGGTCACAACATACCCAACCCTATGGGACACTATGAAAGCAGTGCTAAGAGGAAAGTTCATAGCACTAAGTGCCCACATTAAATGAACAGAGAAAGCTCACATTAGAGACTTAACAACACAGCTGAAAGCTCTAGAAAAAAAGAAGCAGACTCACCCAGGAGGAGTAGAAGACTGGAAATAAAATGAGGGCTGAAATCAACAAAATAGAAACACATAAAACAATCCAAAGAATCAATGAAACAAAGCTGGTTCTTTGAGAAAATCAACAAGATTGACAAACCCTTATCCAAACTAATCAAAAGGCAGAGAGAGAATACTCAAATTAACAAGATCAGAAATGAAATGGGGCCATAAAAACAGACCCTGAGGAAATTCAGAGAATCATTAGGTCTTACTAGAAAAGCCTGTATGCCACAAAGTTGGAAAATGTAAAAGAAATGGACATTTTTTTGATAAGTGCCACACACCAAAATTAAATCAAGACCAGGTGAACAATATAAATAGACCTATAAGTCGTGAGGAAATGGAAGCTGTGATAAAAAACCTCCAAACCAAAAAAAGCAGAGGACCAGATGGTTTTAATGCAGAATTCTACCAGAACTTCCAAGAAGAGATGATACCTATACTCCTTAATGTTTTTCACATAATAGAAACAGAAGGGTCATTGCCCTACTCTTTTTATGAAGATACAGTTACCCTGATACCAAAGCCACACAAAGACCCAACCAAGAAAGAGAATTACGAACAATCTCACTCATAAACATTGATGCACATTTCTCAATAAAATACTGGCAAAACGAATCCAAGAACATATCAAAAAAATCATCCATTATGATCAAGTAGGCTTCATCCCAGAGGTGCATGGCTGGTTCAACATATGAAAATCTATCAATGTAATCCATCATATAAATAAACTGAAAGAAAAAACCATGTGATCATTTCATTAGATGCTGAAAAAGCATTTGACAAAATTCAACACCCCTTTATGATAAAGGTCTTGGAGAGATTAGGGATACAGGGATCATATCTAAATATAATAAAAACAATATACAGCAAGCCAACAGCTAAAATCAAATTAAATGGAGAGAAACTCAAAGAGATTCCACTAAAATCAGGAACAAGACAAGGATGTCCACTCTCTTTATATCTCTTCAACATAGTGCTTGAAGTTCTAGCAATAGCAGTAAGACAACATAAGGAGATCAAGGGGATTCGAATTGGAAATGAAGAAGTCAAACTTTCATTATTTGCACATGATATGATAGTGACATCAGTGACCCCAAAACTCTACCAAAGAACTTCTACAGTGATAGACCTTCAGTGATATAGCAGGATACAAGATCAACTCAAAAAATCAGTAGCCCTCCTATACACAAAGGATAAAGAAGCAGAGAGAGAAATCAGAGAAACTTCACCTTTCACAATAGCCACAAATAGCATAAAGTAAAGTATCTTGGAGTAACACTAACCAAGGAAGTAAAAGATGTATTTGACACGAACTTTAAGGTGTTGAAGAAAGAAATTGATGAAGACACCAGAAAATGGATGGATCTCCCATGCTCTTGGATTGGTAAAATCAACATAGTAAAAATGGCAATCCTACCTATGGCAATCTATAAATTCAACGCAATCCCCATCAAAATCCCAACAAAATTCTTCACAGACCTTGAGAGAACAATAATCAAATTTATATGGAAAAACAAAAAACCCAGGCTTGCCAAAAAATCCTATACAAAAAGGAACTTCCAAAGACATTACCATCCCTAATTTCAAACTCTATTATAAAGCTACATTAATGAAAACAGCTTGGTATTGGCATAAAAACAGAGACGTTGACCAATGGAATCGAATCGAAGCCCCAGATATTAACCCACAAACCTATGAACACCTGATTTTTGACAAAGGAGCTAAAATTATACAATGGAAGAAAGAAAGCATCTTCAACAAATGGTGCTGGCATAACTGGATGTCAACCTGTAGAAGAATGAAAATAGATCCATATCTATCACCATGCACAAAACTCATGTCCAAATGGATTACAGACCTCAATATAAATCCGACCACACTGAACCTGATAGAAGAGAAAATGGGAAGTAGACTGCAACACATGGGCACAGGAGACCACTTCCTACGTATAAACCAAGTTGCACAGACAATGAGAGCAACAATGAATAAATGGGACCTTCTGAAACTGAGAAGCATCTGTAAAGCAAAGGAAACGGTCATTAAGACAAAAAGGCATCCGACTGAATGGTAGAAGATCTTCACCAACCCCACATCGGACAAAGGTCTGATCTCCAAAATATATAAAGAACTCAAGAAACTAGACATTAGAATTCTAAATAACCCAATTAAAAAATGGGGTAATGAACTGAACAGAGAATTCTCAACAGAAGAAGTTCAAATGGCTGAAAGATATTTAAGGTCATGTTCAACTTCCTTAACGATCAGGGAAATGCAAATCAAAACAACTGTGAGATACCATCTTACACCTGTCAGAATGGCTAAAATCACAAACACCAATTGAAACCTATGCTGGAGAGGATGTGTAAGGGGAACACTCATCCTTTGCTGGTGGGAATGCAAACTTGTACAACCACTTTGGAAACCAGTGTGGCAGTTTCTCAGGAAATTGGGAATCAACCTACCTTAGGATCCAGCATTACCACTCTTGGGAATATACTCAAGAGATGCCCAATCAAACTACAAAAGCATTTGTACAACTATGTTCATAGCAGCATTATTTGTAATAGCCAGAACCAGGAAACAACCTAGATGCCCCTCAATAGAAGAATGGATAAAGAAAGTGTGGAATATATACACATTATAGTACTTTACAGCAGTAAAAAACAATGGCATCTTGAATTTTGCATGCAAATGGATGGAAATAGAAAACACTATCCTGAGTGAGATAACCCAGACCCTAAAAGATGAATATGGTATGACTCACTCATTAGTGGACTCTAGCCATAAACAAAGGACATTGAGCCTATAGTTCACAAGCCTAGAGAAGCCAAATAACAAGGTAAACCCAAAGAAAAAAAATATAAAGCCACCTGGAAATTGGAAGCAGATAAGTACACCGGGCAAAAGTTGGGAGCATAGGGGTGGGGGTGAGGTTGGAGGAAGGGGAGAGTTGGAAAGAGAAGGCAGTAGGGAAGGATTGGGGAGTGCTTGGGGGAGTGGGAGGGCTGAGATGGACGAAGAGCAGATATAGGCGCAGGGAAGAAGATATCTACATTAATGGAGCCATTTTAGGTGTGGCAAGATACTTGGCTCTAGAGGGGAACCAGAGGAGAGGGTGCCTGAACTGGCCTTGCCTCATAATCACACTGATGATTATCTCGAATATCACCACAGAATCTCTGTCAGGTGATGGATGGAGACAGACACAGAGATTCACACCAGAGCACTGGACTGAGCTTCCAAGGTTCAGTTGAAGAGCAGAAGGAGTGAGAAGATGAGCAAGGAAGTCAGGACAGCGATGGGTTGGTCCACCCACTGAGACAGTGTGTTTGATCTAATGGGAGCTCACCAAAGCCAGCTGGACTGGAATTGAATGAGTGTGTGATCAAATTGGACTCTCTGAGTGTGGCTGACAATGGGGGCTGACTGAGAAGCCATTGATAATGGCACTGGAACTTGTTTCTACTGCATTTACTGGCTTTTTGGAATCCCAGTCTGTTTGGATGCACACCTTCATATGCCTGCATGGAGGGAGAAGGGCCTTAGACTGTCCACAGGGCATGGTACCCTGCCCTCTATTAAGACTGGAGGGAGAGAGAGGAGGGTCAGTGGGGGAGAGGGAGGGGAATGAGAGGAGGGGGGAATTGGAAATTTTTGAGTGGAAAAATAAAAAAAAGAAAGAAAGGTCAATTAATTAAAAAAATTGTCTCCATTATTTTTTAAGACCACAGTAAATACTCATTTGCATTAATAAAGGAAATTTTAAAGATATTGCTACTAAAGGTCTCTCGGAGGTAGGTTCTTGGCATGGGTCTCTGGGTAATTCCTAAAGAGTAGAAATGTATTTCTTACAGAGCTGGAGGTTGGAAGGCCTAGAGTCTAGAGGGCAACCAGTGGGAGTTCTGGTGAGAGCTCTCTTCCTACATGACCTTTCATATGTCCAGTCAAACATCCTGACTATTTTGGATATATGGGCCCCAGTTCAAGGGTGGATACTACCTGTTGACATGGGATAACGTGGAGAGGGGAAGTTGGTGGGCTCACACTGAGCAGGAGATAAAGGTGAAAAAGCATTGGATTAACTGCCTTGACCCCAGGAATCTGTTTCTTGAGGAAGAGGAAAAGGCAAGTTACTAGCAGAAAAAAATAGATTATGATCTGCAGCCCTGTGAATCGGGCTAGCCATGGGAAGAATGAAGACTGCCAGAAAGAATGAAATGAAAATGGGCCCTGGTTATACAAAAGAGGCAAGAGTGGATGATGAAAGTGAATGAGCAAAATAGAAGAGCAGATAGGGCCTTCATTGGGACATTTTGGAAAACCAGAGGGCACAGGCTCCCAATTGCTGGACAGATCATTCATTCTAGATTGGTGCCTGCTTGAGTCTGGAGATGTGGTACCAGCATTGATTTCCCAGGAGCTTGGCTGTCAAAGGGGTGGTGATTATCACGATGTAGGGTACTGTCCACTGGGGCTCTAGGGACTTAAGAGGTAACTGCTTGAGGAGTACTCAGTCCCCTGCCAGAGGGTGAGCTCAAGGGCAATTTAGCCCATTGGCATGGGGGCCGGGAGATAACTAAGAACATGTGAACTGAGAAGAGACCGTAGGAGGGAGAGGTACGTTAGGTACCCAGTCAGTGGGGGAGTCTGAGCAGGGAGATTGAGGGGAAAAGATTTTTTTTTGTAAAGGACCTCAAAAGGACTTAAGCTTGTAGAAGAACGTGGGGTGCCATGGAGGCAGGTAAAGGCAATGGGGTAAAGGGAAGGTCAAGATGACCTGAGTTCAAAAGAGAGCTTCTTTTGCTGTTGTTTGATGAGTCTATTGGCCCTCTCAACCTTTCCCAAGGTTGTGGATGGTAGGAGAATGGAGCTTGCAGGAAATGTTGAGGGCTTCAGATGTGAGCTCAGTGACCCTGGGACTGAAGGCTGTCCCGTTGTCCGTTTGGATGGTATTTGGCATGCCAAATAGAGGGATGATGTGCTCCAGCAGTGTCTGAGCCACCACACCTGCTGCTTCTCTCGAGGTGGAAAATGCATCCTGTAAAGCTGTCAACAAGAGTTAAGAGATAATGGAGATTTTATGATTGAGCATGTGGGTAAAGTGAACCTGCCAGTCCTCAACTAGTGTGCGTTCTCAGAGCTTGTGTAGGAGCTGGAATATCCGCAGGGCCCCACTGTAGGAAGGCACAAGTATGGAAGGAGGAGTGGACATGTAAAATAAAGGCTTAAAGATCTATGGGGTCAAAGATGGGCTTTGAGAATTGGAACAAAGTTTTGGGGCCTGTGTGTAAGATCTGGCGGATGTCTGAAATGATGGAGAATGCCTGGTCCTAAGGGAGGGTGAGTTGGTTATTTAAGTAGAACCACCCATCCTTTGTCTGCATGACCCTTTTTATCAGGAGTTTGTCTCTCTTCTCTGGTTGATAACAGAGCTGAAACGAGGGTATCAGAAACAAAATGTGTTCTGTAGTTCCACTGGAGATGTAGACCAGTCCCTGGGCTACTGAGTCAGCCCTGGTATTGCCTACGGCCACTAGATCCTTGGAGGACTGTTGTCCTCAGGAGTGGATTATGGCTACCTCTGCAGGGAGCTGGAGGTACTCCAAGAGCTTGACTATAAGGGATTGACTGACAATGGAAGTGCCCTTAGTAGTGAGGAAGCCCCTTCTCTCCTAATGGACAGAATGGGTATGGGGTATTAAAAAGGCATATTTAGACTCAGTATGTTAGCACATTGACCCTTAGCTATTTGGAGCACTCTAGTCAAGCAATTAATTCAGCATTTTGTGAAGGGGTCCACACTGGCAGGCAAGTCGCCTCAACTGTTTTAGAGGAAGTGACCACTGTATAATCTGTCTAAAGAAGACTGAGAATAGGGCATGCAGGAAAGAGTAAGAAGAAGAGAAAGAGAAAGGCAAGAACACCCAAAATCTGCTGTGCTTTGTTTTTGCCAGAATGCCAAAAGTAATGAGGTTTGTAGATAATCTGTATATGCACTCATATTTGGGATAATTTAAAAATTGAAGTCGTTAGAAGAGTTTGGCATATTGGAGTGACAGTCTTTAATTACTGGTAAATAATTGGATTTAGTGTTCTGATTTAGAGATATAATCTAATTAAACTTATATTCAGTCAGAATCTAAAAGAATGTTATATGAACCATATTCATAAGTTTAGTTTATTAGATTTATGAATCATTTAAATACACAGGAAAACTTTATTTGAGTCAGATAATTGAAGTAATTTAAAGGTAATTGAAAATATTACATACATAAATGAAACTTAAACTTTAAAATTAACTTAAATTTTAATTTCAATTAAATTTGAATTGAAATTTAATTTCAATTCAAACACGTTATGCAAAGATTCCTTTGAAACTTAAAATTGTATTGCAAATGCATTGATTTATTAAAACGTAAAATCATAGCATTGCAAAATTGAATATTAGTTCCTAAAAGATGAAATACTGTCTCCAGTAGGCTCTTATGAATACAAATTAGCCCTTGAGCACATAAACTGATCACAGTAGAAAATACTGACAATAAGGCATTTGAGAGGAGCGTCTAACATGAAAACAAACTTCAAACTGTGAGCCAAAAAGAAGAGGATGAAGGAGTACTTGGTGTCAACCTTTTCAGATCATGTTTAGGTGGCTATGCTCATTAGAGTTTATAGGTGTAGCATAGGACATTTCTAGAAGATATAATCTCACAGCAGACTTCCTGTTCCTCTAGGGTTAACAAGAGACAAGTACTACAGGCACCTAAGGAACATTAAGAGTGAAACAGTCTTCTCCCAGGGATGGATATGTGTGTGTGTGTGTGTGTGTGTGTGTGTGTGTGTGTGTGTGTGTGTGTGTTTATATGTAGTAATGAGGGGCTCAGGCTGCGTTCCCAGCGCAGGGCCCCTTGTTACTACAGATGGGCGCCAAATGGTGTAGGAGGGTCCTTCTGTATTTGGGTTGCTTTTATTAGTTAATAAAGAAACTGCCTTGGCCTTCTGATAGGGCAGGACTTAGATAGACAGGATAAAGAGAACAGAATGCTGGGAAGGGGACAGAGTTAGAGAAAGCTGCCGCCATGAAGCCTGCCAGGTCAGAGATGCTGAATCTTTCCTGGTAAGCCACGACTAGTGGCGACACACAGATTATTAGAAATGGGTTAAACAAATATGTGAGAGTTAGCCAATAAGAGGCTAGAGCTAATGGGACAGGCAGTATTTCAATGAATACAGTTTCCGTGTAATTATTTTGGGTATAAGCTAGCCAGGAACCGGGCGGCGGGACGAAAAGCAGGCCCGCGTGCCTATTACTACATTTATATGTGTGTGTGTAAATACATACACAGATATATACAAATACTCACGAATTTATAATTTGCTAACTCCACCCTAAAAGTTTACCCTTTAAACCATAGGTAAGTATAGATCTTACTCCTCATTAATGACACCGAATGGATACTATCACAGAAATCCACAACAGAAAAAATTGAAGAATACTGTGTGTCCAACTCAAATTTGTTCTGATGCCATGTAATCCCTATACAACAAAGCTTAGGGACCATTGCATAAAAGGTATCTGAAAGGTTGTAAGAGCCAGAGAAGCAGGAGATCAGTTTCAAAATAGTAGTGTATAGACATGACTGGGAGGCTTAACCCATGAAATGCTAAAAATGTGGTTGTCTTGTGTAGACCTGTGAAAGGACACCACCAGATGCCAAGGCAACTTAAATAAGGCAAATAAATAAATAAATAAATAAATAAATAAATAAATAAATAAATAAATCTCATAGAGCTCCAGCCACAAGTGAGGAGTTATAGGCAAATAAAGTATGCTAAGAGGGAAAGTCAATGCTCCCCAGGGATGAACCTTCTTGTAGGTTATCTGAGTGAGAATGGTCAGGCTCAAACTCATATGAATATGGTCAACACTCAAGATAGTTCATAGGTTGTTTTCTTTTTCATTTCCTTGGTGTGTTTAACAGTATTAATTAGAGAAGAGGTCATGTATTTGTGAGGGTGTGAGAAAGGCAAGCAAGGAGTTGGAGGGAAAGATGGAGAGAAGAAATACTGAATATAGTATCGATATAGGAAATTCTCTAAAATAAGATTAAGTAAAGGAAAGGATATTTATGAAACAGACAATAAATTTAACACAGTGATAAACAATTAACAAATATTTTATTCACATTTGTCTGTATTTTTTTCTCTTGATTTATATCTTAACTGTGGCTTGAAAATGGCCATAGGCAACATCTTTTATTATAGGATTAAAAAATGATTTATCTGATTTGCTAGTCCTACAAGTAAACTTTATTAAATAATATAAATTAAAAGAAAGCAAATGATGAGTTAAATGAGAGTAGAAATCTATATTCAAAATTAAAATGTAGATGTAATTGAAGTTAGGAAAAACAACATGCAAAAAAGTGTTTCCAAATTTTATTTATGTTTTTAGAAGGATAGCTTCCATCACAGAAATTCCTGTAATAAAGCTAACTTAGTTGATATGGTATGATAGAGACAAATATGTTATACATAACTTTAAATCAAAGTTAAAATTAATTATGAAATCTTATTAAAGCCTACCTAAGGCAAGATGTTTCACAGATATACTTTTATTTTAGCAAGAACTAATCATTGTTTTTTTTTTATTAGTTTCCAGTTTTTTCTTACCAGGCTTAGGAGTAAAGAGAAGTATGAGTTTCTAAATAGGCAGTAATCAAAATGGCAAGCAGACATTAAAGAGAAAATGTTCATAATAATATGGTATCCATCAAAGCTAGAAAGCTTATTCCTTCTTTGTGATGATTCACTGTTGTTTGTGCATAGATTTTATTAGTTAAATTTGTATTCAATTAACACAATAGAATAAGAAACTGGCTTCAGCTCTAATGGAATAGATCCACCCTGTTGGATGGATTCTAGCATACCCTGGGATCTAAGATGCTTATGCATAGAAATTTGATATTTCTAAAAGAATTTCCATGCTGTAACTTGGGTGACAGAAGACAACAATATACATTTTATTTATTTATTTATTTTTATTTACTTTATATTTATTTTATTTTTAATATATAAGTTATTTTTAGTTTATTTTTCATTGCTGTTTTGCTCACCAGAATGTCTTTCTGATGGTGTCAAATACCTTGGAACTGGAGTTAGAGACAGGTATAATCTGCCATACCTAGGTGCAGGAAATTGAATCTGGGTCCTTTGGAAGAGCAGCCCGTGCTCTTAACTGCTGAGCTATCTCATCTCTCCAGTCACTATTTTCTTTATTTTTAAGAGAAGAGAAAAGTATGGTTTATTCATGATTGCACCTCTCATACATTTTTAGTCCCTGATTAAAGTAAGCACCCTGCTTTTGTCTGAAAGTATAAATATGTATAAGAGGGTTGTCCTTTTCAGAAAAAGATAGAAGGACATGGGAGGGTGAAATGGAGGTACAGGTCAGTCATGCTCTGATACATTGTCCTCTGAACATTCTAAACTGTTGCTCATTTGACATTTATATAGTCACTGGGAGCCACACAGGAGAACTCTAGAATTACAGGACTATAGAGTCAACATTTATCTCAGAATATTCCCCCATTAAAGAGAGATTTCTATGCTTTTAATTCTTCTTTTAATTTGATATCAATATTCTAAGTTGATGAAATTCAGTTCAAGTTCTGTGATAACACTTAAGTATATAGGGAACTAACAGAGACCCTAGACTAAACTAGTCTATATTTTATACAAAACAGTCAAATCAATACACCAAGTCGACTGGATGTGCTATCCATTATCTTGTTTTTTTCTTTTCCTATAAGGCTTACATCAACTCTAATTTCTTACTGAAGCCCATACTTGAAAAATAGATACTATTGTGGACAGTAAAAGCCATTAAGTAAAAAAAATGTCTTTGAGGAATGACAAGGTGATTGGATACCTCAGGTCTATTTTTCCTATACATTAGAGCTCCAATTTTACTCTCCCTAGACTCAAATGGATTCAGTAGCAATTTTAAAGTCTTTTTTCTGTTTGTCTTTGACATTGTATTTTAAATGCAACACTTCTCCATTCCATTCCCTCCCTCTAAAACCTTCCATATACTCCTCCACTCACCTTCACATACATGGCCTCTTTTATCACCAATTATTACTGTGCCTATATATATATATATATATATATATATACATTCCAAATATAAACTGTTGAGTATATATAGTATTACTTTTATGTATGTTACAGGGATGAAATAAACTTCCTTAATATTTCAAATCACAAAGTTGTGTAATCTACAATGCCTTTACCATTTCCTTTTGTGTGATACAGATTTACATATAAATTATAATCTTGTACATTTAGTCAAAAGTATATATTTTAACAAATTTCAAATAAAAAGAGTTGTTTTGTCCATCAATGGCTACATTTCTTTCCATACCCATCACTCAGTGAATACTGTTCTGTTGAACTGATATTATGTTCATTTTCTTTTGCTTTATTTTCCTTTTTGCTCTGACTTGTAAAAACAAAAATCCATTCTTTTGGCTTCATTTTCTTGCAGCTGACATCTGGTGCTGTCAGTGTATCTGGAAATGGTTCAGAAAATATAGCTGCTAGGAAAAAAAAATAGGAGCATTTTCTCTCCTTTGTAAATGTTAGACACTGATCCTCCCAAAGCTAACTAACCTTTTCACCAGTCTCGTTTGAATTAAGTTTTATCCCTAAAAGAAGAATGAGCCAAGTTTTTAAAGAAATTAAAGAATATTAACAAAAGGTAAACTTATTAGAAATTGGTTAATGTTTTACTACGTATCACAATTTTTTTAAAAAAATCCCATATCTACTCATTTCATAATTAGTGTCTGTTAAATCATTTAGAGATGTTAAGTTCAATAATATTTGACTTCAAATTCTATAAGAATTTAATGCTAGATATGGAAAATAAAATTTTCTGTTAATGTCCCATCTTTAACACTACACTTACAACTTTAAAAACAGAATATTCTTCCATTCAGAATAGAACTAAACTATATATGCAAAAGAAGTACCTTGAAAATGAGTCTTGTCAGATGTTGGTGGCACACCTTTAATCCCAGCACTTGGGAGGCAGAGACAGGTGGATCTCAGTGAATTTGAGGCCATCCTGGTCTACAAGAGATAGTTCCAGGACAGGCTCCAAAGATACAGAGACACCCTGTCTCAAAAAACCACAAGTACAAAAACAAACCACAAACAAACAAAGAGAGAAAATGAGTCTTAAAATTCATTACAATCAGTGCAGACACAGGATTCAGCTTGGAAGGGAAACATTGCTGCATTTAAATAAAAAAGCATTGCTACAAACTACATGGTTCTGAAGTAGCTTAAGGATTGATAGGATGCTCGACATTGGGCCTCCAAGAACACTGAAATCTGGGAGTTGTGTGCTCTTTCTCTTACAGAAAGTTAGTTTCTGAGGTCAGTATCTGATGTACGGCTGTAGCAAAATTCCAGCTATGCCACAAGCATTAGGAGGCATGAACGGTCACAGCTACGACTCCCTCTGGACAGAATGAGGGTCAGAGTCCTGTTCTTGGTGCCAATGTAGTTACCTTTCATTATTCACAGATCTGAGGGCTGGAAAACTTCATCCAAGACATACACCCCTGAACATGTGTTAATCATTAACCGATCTAATTATATTTTTATAAACATATTTTCTATGAATATTTTTAGCAATATGAGAACCTGATTGGAGAGTCCCAAGAGATGCAGCAGAAAAAAATTGGTTCTCAACTTATTTATGCTTTTCAAAATCTAGAAGCCTGGTTTCCAAAGAAACTCTTATAGTTCTAAGATTGCTAATTTCTTTGAACTCAGAAATTCATATGAGAAGAAACAGAATGAATACTAGCCAAAATCTAGCATGCTTCTGATGTTTGAAGAAGATAATTTCTCAGGAGACATAATTGTTGTACAGTGGACATAGATTATTTATGTTTGGCCATATCTTAAAATTAGATGATCCATGCATACAGTTATGGCTAAAAATGACACCATTTGATTAAAAAACTCTCCATGCTAGTTAAACAAAACTGTCTTTTGTTTAATAAACTTCTCTTTGCACTAGGAACAAAAGATTTCTTAGACATTTCATTTTACAAGTTGGAAAATGAGTTGGGAGAGGTTTTGCCCCAGAGGAGGCATTCTTTTTACTCCCTTTCACACAAGGCCTTTCTCAATGTTTTGAGGACAAGATTTTGCTTCAAAGTTACGTTTCCTGGTGCACTTCTTTCCCTCAAATTGTACCTCATTTTGAGGTTCTTTTTGCCCTGACTTCTCTTTTCAGCACAGACCTGCATAAGAGTAATAACCACATGACAGAGCTAACACTGGGTTTTCTGAAAATCATCTCTGACATTGAAGTTAGCCCTAAATTCCTCAATTTAATCTCAGATAAATTACAAAGACAAAACAGCCTCCCTCTTTTCCAAGCTATCTCAAGGCTGATCTCTATCAAAGATGCTAATATTGTTCCTCCATAAAATCTCCAGAGTTCACGTTGCTTTTGGCACGACTGTCTTAAAAGTTCATGCTAGAGTAGTCCATTTAACCCAACTTACAGGGGTCAGTTCAACTGCTTTACTAGTACAGTTTCACTGTCTTTCACTTTTCTCAGAAAAAAAAGGAAAAAAGAATGGAAGGAAGGAAGGAGGTAAATTCAGTGTATTTAATATCATTGATGTGTTAGAAACTTTAGGAAATCCTTTTACTAAGTCACTTTTAGTACAGAGACAGTAGTTTCTAAATAAACTCAAACAGGTTTAATTTTGAGTACATTATAATTTGGTGGTTATTAATTAAGAAATACAAAGATTTATAATAATATTTTTTGAAATCAAAAGTATGAGAATAAGAATTCTAACTAAAATGGAATTGGGGAACATAGTGATGGATCAAATATGTAATCCTATTTCTACATTAGATAATTAATCTTGGACCTGAAATCACCTAAAACATGTTCCTGAGGGGGTCTATTAGGATATTTTCTTCAAGGACTAACTGAAAGGAGAGCACTTTGCACCAGGGTCAGGACAACACCCTTTATCTCAATAAAACTCCGACCTTAGCTCTACCTATGTGGCATGCCTGTCCCTCTTCCGCTGTGGGCTCTCACAAGCCGTGTGGTCCCTTGGCAGGCCACAGTCCTTCTCCCACCGTTTTACAACACAACCTATCTAAAATTTAGAACAATGTGACATAAGTAGGGGTCAAGAATGTAGAGAACAAATATAATTTCATTATCAAAACTATTTCTGGTGACCATATGATGCAAGTGCGAGAACCCAGTCACTATCTTGGTCTTTTAGTTTTAATTTTGAAAAATATTTCTGTTTATGTTATATTTGCTAAAACCGTGAGTGAAATTCTTGATAAAATATAATATAATAGGATACAAGAAATAGCATCGTATTGAAGTCGGGCCCTGTAAAA
This sequence comes from Ondatra zibethicus, assembly GCA_004026605.1. Lineage (NCBI taxonomy): Eukaryota > Metazoa > Chordata > Mammalia > Rodentia > Cricetidae > Ondatra > Ondatra zibethicus. The sequence goes on from PVIU01023671.1 coordinate 21,365, forward strand.
CAACAGAAAAAAAAAAAGGGTCCAAGAGAAGGCTCAAGGATCCAGGACCTACTCAATCACACATTCAGGAGTACCAAAAGAATACTAAACTGGAAGCTATAATGAATACATAGAGGACCTGGTACAGACCTATGTAGGTCCTCTGCTTACTGCTTCATTCTGAGACTTCATATAATCTTTGCTCAATTGATTTAGAGGGCGCAGGTTTCCTGGTGTCCTCCATCTGTCCTGGATCTTGCACTCTTTCTACCTCCTCTTCTGCAGGGCTCCCTGAGCTCCGTGACAGGGATTCGATGGAAACATCTTGTTTAGAGCTGTGCATTATTATTCATTTTTTGAGAATCTCATGAAATGTCCTTTGAACGTATTCACCTTATCTACTCTTCCATATCATCCTTCTTAATCATCCTTCACATTGAGCATGGGGATAATTATTTTTTCTTTCCTCATTGAGTTCAGCTTTTGTGGCCCAGCTGGTCTTGGGATTGGTGCCTGCTCTGGTGTGTGGTCAGTCTATTGGGAATCACATCATTTAAAAAACAAATATTTTCCCTGTCTTTTGGTTACTATTTCTGTGACTAAAAAACCATGAAACAAAGCAGAGGAAAGGATTTATATGGCTAACATACACTGAACAGAACTCAAACTGGATAGGAACCTAGAGATAAGAGCTGATGGAGAGGCTATGGATGAGTGCTTCTTAGTGGCTTGATCCTCATAGCTCACTCAACCTGCTTTTTACTGAACCCTGGACCACCAACAAAGCACTGTATCTACCTAAAATGGGATGGGACCTCTTCTGCCAATCACTAATTAAGAATATTTTCAACTATCTTGCCTGTCTATAGCTCCACTTCTAGAGGCAATTTCTTCAGTTGAGTTTCCCTCCTCGTAAATAACTTCAGTTTGTGTCAAGGTGATATGAAACTAACTAGGATGTTCTTTCTCCCAGAAACTATCAAATGCTAGTAGCTCTCAGTAGTGCTGGGAATATGTGTCCGTCTTTCCCTATCCAGGCTGAATTTTCGCATGGCTTGACTTTGTGTAGGTCTTGTGCATGCTGTGACAACCACTGTGAGTTGTTCATATGTGTATCTGCCCAGTTACACCTGGAAAATACCTTTTCCTTGCAGCTATCCACCTCCTCTGCCCCTTACAAGATGTCTGTCCCTCTTTCTCAAGGGTCCCTGATATTTTGCTCTAAATCATATTACATATTACATCCATGGTCTTTTAGTTCCATGAATTTTCATCTTATAGTTGGTACCCAAATACAAAATTGATAGCATACTTATTTAATGTATTCATATTTCTCTGGGGCCCATAGTCTTCTGTGGCTATGGAGAAGAGACGGATAGAGCTTCCAGTGAAATGGTCATTATCCCCACTAACAGAAAGCACTGATAAAGCATGTTATCCTCTAAACACCTCCCTCAAACCTACATCTAGACTGGATAAGTCGAGGGACAGAAGCTGGCCATGAACTCTGGAAAGATTCACCTAGAAACAAATCTTCTGCATTTATAGTATATGATACATGAAATGATGAAAATCAGCATAATTTTTATAAGGAATCAAGAAAATGGCATATGCAAGATACTAGGATTCAAGGAGTTAGCAATGTAAGAAATGGATAGAAACGTTCCAAGCATTACACTTTGTTTAGAATTGTTGCCTGTTTTCTCAATTTCCACATGTCCTGGGAAAGACATTTCAAGCCCTTGATGGCAGTACTATCCTTGGAATCAGAAATTTTTCCAGCGCAACCTAAAAAAAGAATGTATTAATAATAAATAACTATTTCTTTCTAATTTTATTAGGAATACTCATTTTTATTTACTGTTTCTTCTTTTGATATGTTCTTAAAATTACATAAATCCTGTCTCCCATTCCTCTTCCCAGCCAATCATATGGCTCCTATTTGCTTCACTTTCAAGTTGATAGCTTCTTTTTCTTTATAATTGTTACACACACACACACACACATACATACACACATACACACATATACATACACACATACACACATACACACATATACACACACATACACACATATACACACATACACACACATACACACACACAGACACACAGACATGCACACACACGCACACACACATACACATACACACATACATACACACATATACACACACATACACACATATACACACAGACATGCACACACATGCACACACACACACATACACACACAAATGCCTACATATATGTAAGTCTTTTTTTTTTGATTTTTGTGTTAAGTGTCAGGGTTGACCACTATGTATTGTTTTTCTTTCCTCCTAATCCTTCCATATTACACCATTTCTAGGAAAGATGGTTTTATAGCAATCTTCCTGGTATTTCAGATCTTACAATTTTTCCAACATTACTTCCACAGTGTTTTCTGAACACTTGTTAATAAATATCACAATTAGAACTGTAGCTAACCGCTTATTAATATAAATATCTGCAAATTTGGAAACTTAAGCTTTACATTTTACTATTATAAATGTAGAAGAAAGCAATGAAGAACACTAAGATTCAGACTCAAAAGCTTAATTGGTATAGTTGGTTAGATAGGCACTAACAAAGCAAGAGCTGCGGATCGCATTAGTAAATAAAGAGCAAAGAAAAATGTTGAATTCAGTTTTAAGTGTGTAAACTAAGTGGCATATGAACTGTCAATGTATGGTTTAATCTTTGCCCTTAAAATGTTAATTAACTCGTTAGGAAATAAAGACAAACATGGCAGGAAGTTATAAACAATAAGACGGTGTTTGAGTAAGACTGAAATTAACTATACCATTTAATATATGAACATTTAAGGAAGGGGTATTCAGTGAGAAATTTAAGAATACTCAGTTATATGGAAATTATGGAATAAATGTCTACTATGCTCGTGACTTATTCTTGTAAATCAAGCTACGCTGTGTTTATTTGCCATTGTATTATATAAATGAAGATTTTTTAATTGCCCTTTCCATATGAGGAAATGTTAACAGAAATTATAAATGAGGAGCAATTAAGTCTTAACTCTATGCTCAAATATCTTAGGCTAATAAGTTTTGTTATGCATTAGTTATATCACTTTGAAAAATGGAAGTTAGTTGTTTGGAGGGTAATTTCCCCATTTTTGCAAAAGAATTATAATCATGGCATTGATCTCATTCATTAGCATGAAAGGAAATAATATCATCCTATGCATGTCTTGGAATAGATGAACCATCAGTAAATTTTTTTGTTTGTTTAGAAGGTTATTACCAGCAGGTCTCGTAGAACAAATGAGGCTTGGGTTCGTGGATTGAAGTCAAGGTTTGAATCTACAAAGTTTCTTAGACCAATATTACGATTTCTTGAATTGGATTAAACTCTGGAGTCACCAAAATGTCAGCTGAATGAATCATTGCACTGCAGCACCCTTCCATGGGGCATGACCATAACGGAGGACACTCTTCCCATTAGACTGTCTTGCTCTGATGAGCAGTAGCTCTTGTACTTGCATTGTCTGTCACAAAATGTATAACCTTGGGAATGAGGGGCAAGAGGGCAGAAAGGAGTGATGTCTGACTTGAAGTAAATCTATGAACCATTTTCTTCCATTATGAGCTCTATATCAATTTTTGTGAAGTGTGTGTTATGAAACTTAGTGTGACTGAACAGTGGCTTCTGTGCAGCTTGCAAGTTTTTTTTTTAAGTAAGGTGGTAGCTTGACCTTGCTTTCATTTACTCTTGAATGTTCTACCTCCATCTATTTGATTCTTCTTTAAATATCCTACCTAATGTTTTGATGAAAACCACAGAATTATATTTGATGAATCTATTAATTACTTTGATTTTTCTAAACTGATATCTAGTTACCTCAAGTTTTATCATTTTTCTTTATTTGTGACTCTGATGGAACTAACATAACTTCATAAGCTCATTTAACACCATATTTCTGGTCCCACACAATCACAGTCTATAGCTAATAGTGGTTTTTGTACTTTACTTTGTATCACAAATATTGCAGATACAATTTTCTCAAAAAAGTATTTATTTATTTCAAGGTTTAAGGTGAGAAAGGCATGAAAGCATGTGATATTCTTAGCAATTGCCAAGAAGTAAGTATAAATAAAATACTGTCACAAGAATCAACACTGCAAATTCAAGTCAGTGCCAAGTTAGAAAACACAATTCTAAGAAATTGCTATAGGGGATGGATCAAAGTTATTTTGGAAAACTTAAGCAGAACAGAACTTCGTTCCACTGAAATGCACAAGAAGTAAAATTTATAAATCCCTTAATGTACTCCTGATTTCACAAACCTTGAGTAAATATTTAGTAGGTGGTAGATATATAATAGTCACTTAGAAAGACTTGTTGAATATACTTATTTATTCCTTTGTACATCTATTGACTAAATAAGCTAGAAGAAATAGCTTACTATAAGACTATGCAATTATTCAGGATATTTACTATCTAACTTCTATCTGAAAGAAGTTGATAAGTCACCTTTATGGGATTATACTGTCATCATTAACAAAATGGTGAAACATGGAGCTGATGCATAGCAAAATATTAACACTTAAAAATGGTCTGTGCATTATTTGTTTAGTGCAGTATTGCTTAGTCATAGGTGGTAAAATTTATCTTATGAAATATTAGCCTTGTTAGGTACTGCATCATTAGAAACCAATATACCAAACTTGCACTGTTTTATACAAAATTATTTGATTAATATCCATTTGATATTTTGCTTTCCTTAACCATACCAATGAGTTCCAGGAAGACTTCTTGGATTCAAAAACTTCTTTCTCTGTTCTAAATCAGTATGGAGTCCCTTGCTAGGATGGTAAAGGAATGATGGGTACTACTGACATTGCTGGGACACTAACTGCTAAGGAAACTGTTTCCATCTAACATATGGAAAGGTTTGTGCTTGTTTGTTTTAATGGAGCTTGGGGTATAGAATTGTTTCCGTTGGAAAACTTTAAAATTTTAAAAGAACATAATCAACAATAACAAATGCTAAATAATGGTTTTCTCTCCAGCATAGGTTATCATTGGTGTTTTTGAATTTAGCCATTCTGACAGGAATAAGATGGTATCTCAAAATTGTTTTGATTTGCATTTCCCTGATTGCTAAGGAAGTTGAAGAAGTCCTTAAGTATCTTTTGGCGATTTGAAATTCTTCTGTTGAGAATTCTCTATTCAGTTCAGTGTCCCATTTTTTAATTGGATTATTTAGAATTTTAATGTCTAGTTTCTTGAGTCCTTTATATATTTTGGAGATGAGACCTTTGTCTGATGTGGGGTTAGTGAAGATCTTCTCCAATTCAGTAGGTTGCCTTTTTGTCTTACTGACTGTGTCGTTTGCTTTACAGAAGCTTCTCAGTTTCAGAAGGTCCCATTTATTCATTGTTGCTCTATTGTCTGTGCTACAGGGGTTATACGTAGGAAGTGATCACCTGTGACCATGTATTTCAGGCTACTTCTCACTTTCTCTTCTATCAGGTTCAGTGTGGTCAGATTTATATTGAGGTCTTTAATCCATTTGAGTTTTGTGCATGGTGATAGATATGGATCTATTTTCATTCTTCTACAGGTTGACATCCAGTTATGCCAGCACCAT
>PVIU01023672.1:0-26966 GCA_004026605.1 Ondatra zibethicus
GGGGGGAGAGAAGGGAAGAGGAGTGGAAAAGAAAGGAGAGGAGAGGGGAGGAGAAGAGAGGGTTGTGGAGGTTGATAGGTCTGACATTATGGGATAGTTCAGCAACATGGAGATCCTGAGTGAAGGTGATGCTGTAAGTTAATTATGAAAAACATTGCAGACATAATTATTTCTTTCTGAGAGAAACTTCATCCCTGTTCTACTAAGACATTCAAATAATTGGATGAAGAGGGTAATTTACTTTACTCAAAGTCCACTGATTTAAATGATAACCTCATTGGAAAACATAAAACTAAATGTGAACAATAAAATTTGATCAACTATCTATAGCCTTGTCAAGTTAATATACCAAAAACCTCAATACAATTTTTTTTAAAGTAATTATAGGCAGCTTGCTAGCTAATACAATTGTGTGCTTCTCTCTCAAAACTGATCATTCCTTTCTGGAAGCTGAATTCAAACCTTCACAAAACAGTCTTAGAGGGACCTAGAAACGCTGGGTTAAGATGAGATAAGTAAAGTAAGTGATTTCAGTGGTAAAGAGACTTAAGCCATAATGGCACACAAGGAATGAGGAAGCCCCACTGCAGTATGGTGATGCTTTTTAAGTCAAGAATCATGAGACATGGTATAGTCATCTTCAGTCAACCAGAGAATGCTCAAGTAGTCTAACTATTCAGTGACTGGCGGTGAAACCAATTCCAGAAACTAGAAGCTTCAAAAGAATGAGTGCTGCCTCAGAGAAGGGAAAGTATTAAACAGTCAGGCTCAAAATAACATGCACGATGGGCTTTTTACAAAGCCGAGTCTGGACTGACAGCAGGGGAACTTGCATAAGTGTAAGCGGAGCCTGCTTTTTGATACCCCAGCTGCCCAGACCCAAATAATCACACAGAAACTATATTGATTACAACACTATTTGGCCTATTAGCTCAGGCTTTTTTTTTAACTAACTCTTACATCTTAAATTAGCCCACTGTTTTATTTCATATTTGACCAAGAGGCTTATTATTTGTTACCTCTTGCTTTCTGGGCATCTACATTGCATCTTTCTCCTTTGGCAGCTACATGACATCTCCTTGACTCTGCCTACTCTTTCTATATATTTCTGTTCAGATTTCCCACCTGGCTTTCCTCTGCTAAACCACTGGCCAAAACAGCTTTATTCATTGACTAATAAAAGCAACATATATATAGAAGGACATCCCATATCACATAGGTTCAAACTAGGCCCTCTGAATGTGGGTGACAATTGTGTGACTGGGGTAGTCTGTGGGGCCACTGACAGTGGGACCAGGATTTATCTCTAGTGCTTGAACTGGCTATTTTGAGCCCATTCTCATTGGAGGGATACATGCTCAGCTTAGGTACAGGAGGAGGGATGTGCCAAACTTTGTTGGCTTTCCATGGGAAGCCTTACCCTCTCTGAAGAGTAGATGAGGGTTGAGGTAGGTAGAAGATGTGGAGCGCAGGAGGAGAAGAGCTAGAGGGAACTGGGATTGGAGTGTAAAATGATGAAAGATTGTTTAAAAAAAAAAAAGTTTGTCCTGTTGTACCTGGCCAGACTATGAATTGATAGATACTTGGTGGGAATCTCCTAAAAGAGATCAATGATTTCCCAAAATATTGTATATATACCCAAAGGATGCTCAATCACACCAAAAGGACATGTGCTCAACTATGTTCATAGCAGCATTATGAACCTGAAAACAATCTAGAGGACTCTCAACTGAAGAATGGATTGAAAAATGTGGTATATTTTCACAATGGAGTATTACTCAGTGGTAAAACAAATGACGACATCTTGAAATTTGCAGGCAAATGAATGGATCTAGAAAAAAAAAACAAATTGAGTGAGGTAACCCAGGCCCCAACACAAATATGATGTGTGCTCACTCGTAAGTGGCTTTTAGACATAAAGCAAAGAAGAAGCAACCTATAGCCCACAACCCCAGAGAACCTAGACAACAAAGAGGACCCTAAGAGAGACATACATGTATCCACCTAGGAAGTAGAAAAACATAAGATCTCCTGAGTAAATTGGGAGCATGGGAGCTATGAGACAAGGGAGAAGGGGAGAGGGGAGGAAAGGAGGAGAACGGAGAAAAATGTATAGCACAATAAAAACAATTTAAAAAAGAAAAAAGAATTGTTTCAACTTTGGCATCCATGACTCCTTTCCAAGAGAGGTTTTGATAGGGGGCATGGTCCACACTGATATTTCATGTAAAACCAGCACCAGGAATAGTGGTTTTCTAAAATAGAAGCTAATTACAAGATTTTTTCAATTTGCCACAAAAATAAAGATAAGAAAATTTTCTCTTTTTTCTTTCTTTTTCTTTTCTTTGTTTTTTTTGAGACAGGGTTTATCTGTAGCTTTGGACCCTGTCCTGGACTCACAGAGATTCGCCTGCCTCTGCCTCCCCAGTGCTGGGATTAAAGGTGTGTGCCACCACTGCCCGACCAGAGAGTTTTCTTACATCAGCATTTTTACTGTAAATTTTCCAATTCAGTAAATGTAGAACAAAAAAATGTATTCTTTTTCTAAATGTGTCCCTCAAATTTTCTAATTAACATGACTTTTCTCATATACCACCTGCCTAAAATTATTTTAATGATCTTTTCTGAAAAAAATATAATATAATTTGGCTACTTATAGCTAAATCTCAATAATAATGAGAAATCAGTATATTATTTACTATGCTTTGGGTTCCCAACTAAAGTACTGTTTTTCTATCTATGAGCTTTCTTCAAGAAAATCTATAAATACATAAAGAAATGATTTGTGGAGAAAATAATACACATTGGAATGTCAACTTCAAATTGCTAGGAGGGGACAAAAGAGACATAAACTCTGTCTTCATTCAGTTGAATGACTCCAATTTGGCTAACTGTAAATGTCATTATATACAAAATCTCTCCCAAATCCAAGATCTTCCCTTCCTCCTCCACAAGTTTTACAGCAAGGATTCTAGTAATTATAATAAGTTTCAAGAGACACGAAGTATAACACAGAAGTGTCTCTTTGTCTATAGCCTGTCCCATCATGGACATCCTCTTCTCAATAATCATCAGCTATTATCTATCATGTGGCAACATACAACATACATGTATCTTTGCCCCTCACAATACTGTAACTTCTTCCAAAAAACTGTCCAACCTCTTTCACCTTGAATTTACTTAAACAAAGCAAGACATAGAACATGTGGCCAAACTTCTCATTTTAAAAATTAAGAAAATGCATACATGACTGCATAAAATCTTATATTGCAAGATCATCTTGCTTATCTTTTCACCCACTATAGCCATGAGATATACCTTCAAACTCTTGGGGCTTTGTTGCTTTACCCAATAGAAAACACATTTGGAAGGAAAAGGTAGTTGAATCACTGAGCTGGAAAGAAGAGTCACTTCCTCATGGGGCTTGGAACACAGACTCTTACAAGTAATATCTGCGCCTGGTTGTAACTCTATGCACCTGAGCACGTGCTACGTATCTCTGATCATGCTAAAGCTATGTGACAGGCAACTTTCTAAATCTAAGGTGTAGTTGTCACCCAACATTGGATTAAGCATAAACACTTTACTAGTCTACCTCGCAGAACAATGTGATTAATGTTGACTAAAACAGTGACTGTTCAACCCTAGAGCCATGTCCACTTTCCACTCCTATGAGAATTATTAGAACAAAGGGAAAAAATAGCCCAGGAGCCTTTTAAGCGTACTTATTTTTCTCTGTCACATCATTAAAGGTTCAATGAATCTCCAATTAAGTCTCCCTGACTGCTGTCACCAATTTGATTGATAGATGTCCTTGGCTCACCCTCCACAGGACATGCCAGTACAACAGGCCCCCACCTGCCACCATCAATTATCGCTCTCTTGTCATCAGTGCCCTCACTTGTCAATTTATTTGCCACAAATCCAGTGAAGCCCTCTAATCAGGAAGAACAGAAAAAGCCATTCTTCCCTACTTTTAGTAGTGAAATAGAAACACACACACACACACACACACACACACACACACACTCACACTATAACAAACTACATACCACTTCATATTCCAGAACAGTTTGCCTTAGGATTTTTTTATTTTCTTTCTCCAACCATTCAACAAATTGGCACACTACTATGATACTAGAGTATCACAAGGTCTAATTTATACATGCATGCATTTAATTAATTGAAAGGAAACTAGGGAATCATACACATACAGGCACGTATGTGCACATGCATGTGCTCACAGACATACACATGAACAAAATATCTGACACTTCTAGAAACCAAGAATTTTGTCATGTTTGAAACAAGGACAAATTTTATAATTCATTGGGAAATTAATACTACAAAATACTGATTACAAGTGTCTTTATAAAACTAAAGCATTCTTTGGTGCTTGTTTTTGGCAAACATAGTAAACATGCTTATTTTAACTTGTTTCTGCATAATCTGTTTAATGTTTAAACAGGGGCTGGCTGACTGTGACACTCACTGATTACCTACCCAGGACACTGAAATCTTCAGTCTATTGACAGAAAAATAGTCTCCCCCACAGTGCGGATATCCACTCCTGTCACTGACCATGAGCCATTCTGCACAAATCCCGGGGAGGCTCAGGTGCACCCAACAGGATCTTAGGGAACACAGTGATTCCATACAGAGGCTTGTTAAATGACCTTTGCCCTTGTAAACAAAGTGACAAAAAAAAAATAATGCCAACTCTTAGGCATCTCATGTCTAGGAAAGGTGATTGATTTCTCTGAAAACAGCTCAGAAGGCTTTGGTGTTTTGTTTTGTTTTTTCATGATTTCATTTTGTTTTCCTTTTTCTTTTCCATTTAGACATAAGGAAAGTGAGGGAGAAGAAAAGGAGAGGAAATTCCATGGTATAAGGAAAAATACCATCTTATGTACATGAAGTTGCAGGGAGCCTTGTCTTGGGAATGAAAGTCTCCATGCCCATGTATTCCTTACTACATCTAAGTACTCATTCCATAAGAAGGTGTGTGATGAGTGAAGGAAGAAGGTAGATGATCCTTGCCGTCTCCTGCTGTGACCAAATCGCAGAAAACACATAAGCGTCTGCAATGTCAATATATTTGTGTCCTACTGCTAACTGCCCACACAAGTAAATAGATATTAAGCTAATATTCGTTGAGCAATATTCTACCATTGGATTAATACAGCATTTTGCAGTATGAATGTGCTGCGAGAGCTCCTAAAGAGTATAGAGAGATGCTTTTAAAAAAAAGAGGGAAAATTGGATGATGGGATAATAGATTGGTATTTGTATAGATAATTACATTGGCATAGATTCTTGTATATGGATAAAAAGTTAAATTATATTGAATATTGTATGCATGCATGCTTCTACCTCTATTTAAAACATTTTTTATGTATTGATATATATATTGTATTGATATATATTTACCCTATTGCAGTGTACATTTCTACCTCTGATTAAGATACTTATATATTTTTTGTGTATTGATATATGTTTTTTACCATATTGCAATGTATACTTGTACATTGTTTACATTTGGAAGAAGGTAGATGATCCTTGCCGTCTCCTGCTGTCATTACTTGTCATTGTCCTCATTTATTGCACAGTTGTTTATTCTCTTAGTCTTTAAGTTAGATAGATATTAAGAATTGTAGATCAATAGTCATCTATGTTTGTCATATTTATAGTTACACTAATCAGGTTCTTTAGATACATATAGATTATATTCTGTATAAATAATCTTCAACCTCTTCAAAGAGCTGTAGAAAATGGCATTTAATCTAACCTAGAGTTCTGTGGTAGTAAGACACAAGTGTTCCTAGCAACAGTGATCTATTCCTGAGAGATTGTTGAGCATGAAAGACACTCCATTTGGAGCTTTTCTTCCTCTTGGCAAAACCGGCCTCTGGGCAAGGAACTGCCCATACCTCAACTATTGACAAAATATATAGTATCCAGAAATGGATAAGTAGAACTGTCAAATCTTACCAAAACAGGGTAAGATGGTTTTTGAAAAATTTCTTGCCTTTAAAAATAATCTGTCAGTTATTCTAGGACTTAGCCAAAGTTGGTTGCTTCAACTCTGCAAACGTGACTTTGGGTGATTGCCCAGGTAGCCAGTTGTCTCTGTGATTTGTTGCATATTTTGGAAGTTATTTGATTGCACTTCCTATTTACTCAGGTAATATTATTTCCCTTCTCAGATCTTTGATGGGGTTGAAGACTAGATAAATGTAGTTACTTTCCTCTCATGACTTAGCCAAGTTATTTATTATACAGGACTTAAGCTAGTTAGAATAGGATATTTGTTTTTATTGTATATAATTTTGTAGTAGGTTTAGAACTATCTTACTTAAACAAAAGGGGGAGGTGCTGTGGGAGCTCCTTCAGCCAATAGCCTTTAAGATACCAGCCCACTGGGGCGTCATCTCTTTCATTTTAAAAAGCGGCAGCAGCCCTCCGCTTGCTCTCTTTTGCTTCCGGCTCCCGTTCAGACTGCTAGACTCTCGCTTTCCTGTTTGTGATGAGAGGACTGTGGTTTGGGACATTGATCTGTAAGTTTTTTCCCCTCCAATAAATAACCCCTTTTAATAATAATTTCCAAACTGTTGTGGGATTGTTTTACGGCATTATGAATGCATCAGTACCTACAAGGTTATCTCTTCCCTAAAGAGCAAAAATGGCTAAATTTGGTGTAGGAGGTGCTTCTTCATTTATATTGCTTTCATTGGTTGAATAAAGAAAACTGCCTTGGCCTTTTGATAGGGCAGAAATCAGGTAGGCGGAGTAGACAGGATGTAATGCTGGGAGGAAGGGAAGTGTGGCAGATGCCATGCTTCTCGGGCCCAAGATGGACACTGGTTAGACTCATGCCAGTAAGCCATATTCTCATGGTGAATACAGATTATTAGAAATGGGCTGAATCAAGATATAAGAGTTGCCCAAGAAGAGGCTAGAACTAATGGCCAGGCAGAGTTTAAATGAATACAGTTTCTGTGTAATTATTTCAGCGGCCGGGAGCGGGCAGAAGGACGCAGCCTGCATGCCTCTTGCAACATAATTACATGAGTCATCGTGTTTTTCACTTTTGTTTTCAGTTAATGTTTTCCCTATTCATGACAAAACTCGTGACATTTCAACATTTTAAAGCACTTTCATCTTAATAGCTACTTTTAAACTATAATACCTTTAGAAAAAGGTATATAATAAAATTACCTATATGGAAACCAAATTGTAAAGTTCCTTAAATATTTATTGCTGAATTTTTCACAGTAGCCAATATTCCAATTCTACTTGTTAAGTTATAAAATTAGGTCAGGAACAGATGACCATAAAGTCCTTGGTGATTACAGGCCTGACCCATAAAGCTCATATTTCATTCCTCTTATAGGAGTCTCTGGTGCAACAGAAATAAATGGACCAGTGTTTCAATCGAAGCCTAATCTGGGTAATTTAGCAGCACACTCACCAATAATGGAATTGTTCAGTTCACGCATTCTCGGAAGTCAAGAAACAGAATAAAATTTCCATATCAGAACACATTTAGTTCCCTCTCATACATTCCAAGGAAATGAGTTCCCTGTTCTCATTTAAATAATTCTAAGGGGTTTTTCAACCTTTCTGAGGATACTCCCTGACATTTGACTCGTTCTTTGTTTTGAATAATAATAGTGATATATATCTTTGGTGATAACTATACCATGTTACCTATTCTTATTGTGTATTAAATATTAAAACTGTGATGACCTACAATCTTTTTTCTTTAAGTCTTCTGCTTGTGACATCGAACCAAATAACATAACAATAATAACAAGTTGTAAAAACTCTCATAGGTATCAATAGCTCTCAGCTATTGGTATCATTGTGTAGCTATTCCCTTCAAATAGAAACATTCGCTCCTAAAAATGAGAGAGCCTCACAAGACTCAGAAACCAGATGAAACTTCCAAGCATGTGCGAATACCTTTGATTCATATGGTCCCTCCCCAAAATTATATAAGTAGTGATGGTTTCTGGGGAGAGGAAAGGCTCGGCCATCTGATCTGCCTGGAAGCTGGACTGGGAAGGCTGGAGCTTTCCTGTGTCAGCACCAAGGCAGGGTGGGGGTTGGGAGAAGGACAGTATGGTGAAACAGCTGCCTTGAAGTCACCTGTGCTCACAGAAGTAGCCCTTCACCTACAGCTCTGAAAGTAACACCAAGAAACTGTCTTTCCCGGACCTAGATTTGTATGGAATCATTTCTTGGGGCTGTTATCAAATTTCCATTGGAATAAACAAAAATTTGTTCATATCACCCAGAAGAAGTGGCATAGCCTACATGAATGCAGTGATTTGGTCATTTCTTTCCCCTTAAGAAGTTTACGGGTCACAAAGACGCCCTTACCACCTGTGATTCCTCTATATTTAACATATAGTATCTTCTGCATAATTCACAACAAAAGAGAGAGCACTTCTTTAAAATCCATTAAAAATTAATAAATGACCATGTAAGTGACTGTTGTGTTTCTACTAAACCATTGTCAGTTCTGCTCAGATAATTTCTAATTTACTCAGCAACTGTAACATTCCATCTTAGTATTCCATATAAGAAGCATCTTGATATTCAAGGGCTGGCTGGATGCCTTTTGTTATTGAAAATAACATCTATTCTTGCAAATATACTTTACAATTTTCTTAATTACATAGAGAAACCCTCAAGTCTTATGTAGACAAGCAGTCTTGGATTTATATTTAAGCTACCCCTTTCTAAGAACTGATAACGTATGACTCACCCAGACATCTTGTTAAACACATATTCTCCTGGGGATAGCATGAGAATTTTTGTATTGCCAACAAGCTCCCATGTTATAATGATGCTGCTGGTCCATGGAGACACTTTCAGATATGACCTGCTGGAATGTAACAATACAGTTTTTCACTGTTTTGCACGTAGTTCAGCAGCTCCTCCTGATGGGATTGTTCGCTGACTTTCTAGAGGAACCTGGTGTGACACTGAAAGTTCACACTTTAGGTTCCCGTTTTAATTATAAACAAAAAATAGCAAATATATTTTTAATGAAGCATGAAACCAAATTGTAAACATCCTTAAATATTTATTGCTGAAAATAGCATAGTAGCCAATATTTGAATCTAGTTATTAAATCATTAAATTAGGTCAAGAATGGAGGATCATGGAGTTGTTTGGGCTTAGTAATTATGGGATAGTAAAATACACTAAAATTCCTCACATTCATAGAATAGTAGTTGTTAAGTCTAAACTAAACCCTAAGAAAATTTTCAAGTAGATAATAGCTGCTAAGTATCTACTGGCAAACTAAATTTATCTTTTTCATTCAGTTCTCTATAATAATGTCTCTCAAATACTATTACACACAGTAATCTCCTGCAGACTTTGTTAAATGGGTAATTAAAAAGCCTTAACCCCCAATATGGATTCTAGAGGGCCAAGACCACATCTGAGAATCTTAATCTAACAAATCCCTCTGATGGCTACTGTACGGTTAATGAACAGAATGAGAAACACTACTACAGAGTCATAAAACACTCTGAGCCTGACTGCTAGTGGTGACACGTGCTTCCAATCCTAGAACTCCAGAGACAGAGGCAATTGCAATCCTGGGAGTTCAAGAGCATTCTGGTCTTCATAGAGATTTCTAGGTCAGGCAGGACCACATAGTGAGATGTTATCAAAGAGCTAAGGAAAGGAGGGAGGGAGGAAAGGAGGGAGGGAGGGAGGAACAGAGGGAGGGAGGGAAGAATGTCAGCATACCTGAAAGAGAGCTGACATTTTATTTTCCACTTCAATTATTTTTTTAATTTTCACCTAATAATTTTACATCCATATGTGGTAAAATGGGAGTTGCACATATTTTTGTGTGCATGCATAGGTATGTGTGCAAGGGTATCTGAGTGTGCATTTGGGGAGGCCAGAGGTACCTACGTGTGTGCACAGGTGTCTGTCTGTGCATGTGTAGAGGCCAGAGGTGCCCTTGTGTGCACTTGGAGGTCAAAGATGAACCTTGACTGTTGCTCAGAGCTATCCACACCTGTTTTGACAACAAGGTCTCTCACTGGGACTTGAGGCTCACTGGGTAGTCTCGACTGTCTGACAAGCAAGTTTCAGGGATCTGCCTGTCTCTGTCTCCAGCGCTGAGATTACAAAGACACACCCCAACTCCTGGTTTGTTTTTTGTTTTTTGTTTTTTATTTAGAGGCTGAAGATCAAACTCAGGTCCTTGGTCTTACACAACAAGCACATGACATGCCAAAATCTTCCCAGATGCTTTAGTATGTTTAATATATATACGCAAAGTACAACCATCCCATTGGGATCATATAACATGTCTGTCACTTTGATTTTGATCAGTTCTCTGCAGTGGGTGCTCAAAATCTTCTCCATTAGCTATTAATAAAAATATTCAGTTAATTATTGTGAAGCATGGTTATGATACTGTGCTAAAGAATATTAAAGATTATCTCTAATGCACAACTTCATCTCACTACCCACCAACTACTCTATGTACCTCCCCTCCAGCAGAAAGGCATTTTAATTCCTGACCCTAAGAGAGAGATACATGAATCTACATGGAAAGGAGAAAAATACACAATCTCCTGAGTAAATTGGGGGCATGGGAGTCATAGGAGAGATTAGAAAGGGAGAAAAATGTATAGCTCAATAAAAACAATCAAATAAATAAATAAATAAAAATAAAAACAGTATCCACCATACGGAGAAGAAAAGAGACTCAGGCACATCCCTTTTCTTTGTTATATTTGGAACTGATGTGTTCCAAAGAAGATACTCAGTCCTGTAGAATCGCTTTGTTAACATGAGTTTTAAAAAAATGTCATTAATGTGCATTTAACTGTCATGGATTGGAAATGTAATGCCCCTTCTTAAAGGCAGCAGGGCTGCTTAAGAGTACAATAAACACTTGTTTGGCCTAGTAACTAAGTTTTAACATTTATTAATGTTTTAAGCCTTGGATTTTGTTATTGTTATAAGTGAAGCTTGTAAGGGCCAGTAAGTTGATGGCACTAAGGACTCTTCTTTTAAGTCTTGTTTCAGTTAGAAAAGGGTAGTCCGAATTTGCACTGAAGGAGGAACAGCCCTTCTAAGCTGGATGTTTTCCACTTGTAATGTCCTCTAATTTGGTTTTAAGGAGAAGTATATACACAAAGGCTCGAATAGCACCCAGCAAATATAAGACATCCCTGACTTTGTGAAATGAGACTGGAAATAGAACAAATAAAGCCAATGTCTGTTCTATTTTATTGTGTGTGATAACATTTTAAGTAAAAAGAAAACATAGCTGGGGGCTTGTATCATGGGGAAAGTCAAGAAATAAAGTAGGGGGGAACTTGAAAAATAATTATAGTAAGAACTCATCTGTCTAGAAGTCACTGAACCTGAACCTAACCAAACACAGTCTGAAACAATTAAAAGGAGTAGAGGGCTGTGGTCCTTTTGTGTCATCTACACAACTTTAAATAACCTAGAGCCCAAGAATTACAAAAATATATTGATGGTGACAGTATAAAAACACAACTTTTGCCTCAAAGAAGTTAAGAGCTACATTATTCAGGTATCAAATAAATACCCATGGCCTAGGGACAGATTCAAGCTAGCTCCAATTTTGTGTCCCAACATGGTAGCACTTTGATGTTGTTTTTATAGTAATGGAACAAAGAGAGTTATAGGCGAAGGTGCTTCCCACATATATTGGGGAAAACATTAGGTAGGCATGCTAAAGCCAAGGGGAAAGAAATCTCTGCTATAGGCCTCAGATACATGCTGACTGACAATACTCTTAGCCTTTTGGATGGTAGAAGCTAATAGTCTGCTAAATTAATATATTCCAGAACTTTGTTCATCATATAGATGTTAGGAATAGGCTGAAGTTAGTCCAGGATAAATTGTAATTAGACTCTAGGCCTGCAACTTTCCAACCTCTACAATCTTTAATGCACCCTTCAGTTAATTAGCCTCACAGAAGGGTCAGTGAAAAGTGTAACTTCTTTCCAGAGATCTCCATGCCTGTAGAAGAAGCCCACCTCCCAACACCTGTCATAGCCATGGGACTCTTCATATCCCCTTAGAGGCAGAGGATACTTTCTTCTCCATTCTCACAAGCTAAAACACTGCTTAGTGGATTAACAGGCTATGAGCCCAAAGCACAGGGGCTCAGCCATTTCACTTTCACCCAGTGGTGAGGATGGCATATCCCACTGGGAATGTCTCTCTTGGCCTCAGTCCCAAAGATACACACCTGAGAACCGTGTGAAGATTTGATAGCAAGTGACTGGGCTCATGTGTGAGAAATCAGCCTTTGCTGTACTAGTCCTTTGAGACGGCATTGTTGGTGCTGCAGATCAAGAGTGATACTGGCTCATTCAACACTGTATCCAAATAAAGCCATTTTTAAATGTCCTACTTGTACTGACCTTGCCCTCTCTTCTTGGTATTTGCGCTTCCACTTCCTTTGGCTGGGGTTACACTTGCTCTCTCTTTTTCAGCTGCTTTAACTCTTATCCAGCCCTTACACCTCAGCTTGTAAACCTTCCTAATCTCCCTAGACTATGGTAAGTGCCCTCCAACAAGCTCCCTAGCAACCAGGCTAGCCTCTCTCCACATGTACCATTCTGAATTGCAAATGCTTATTTATTGGTCTGAACTCCTCTTGAGGCTGCTTGCTTAGCCACAGAAGGGACAGCATCTGTCAATGTCTCCATTGTTCCCTCACTGCCATGTCTAGTGTCTGGTTTGTAATAAACTTACAGTTCAGTTTACCAAGTGAATAAGTGAGCAAATGAACAATTTCGAAGGATGAGAGGCAGGATGTTAAAAGTACTAAGCATAGAGTCTTTAAATCTCAATTCCCAGGTCTCTATTATTATTATTATTATTATTATTATTTTGGTTGGGGAGAAGGTTCAAGGCAGGGTTTCTCTATATAGCTTTGGAGGCTGTCCTGGATCTTGTTCTGCAGACCAGGTTGGCCTCCAACTCACAGAGATTTGCCTGCCTTTGCCTTCCAAGTGCTGGGATTAAAGGCGTGTGTCACCACCACCAGGCTTTAAATTTCTATGTAACTATTTAACTTGTTGATTTCAAAGCAAATGAAAGTGGAGATTCTCCCATATCCAAAATTATATAAGAACTTTTATATTTTTATTAAAAATATGTTTTCAGGCAATATATTTTATCATGCTTCTGCTTCCCCAACTTTTTCCAGGTCTTCCCCACCTCTCCTTACCTATCCAATTTCCCTTCATGTTTCTCTCTCTCTCTGTTTCTCTCTCTCTCTCTCTTTCTATATCTCTCCCTCCCTCCCTCCCCTCCCGTACCTCTCTTTCCAGGTCTCAAAAAATAAATAAAAACTCAAACACTAAAAAGTAATAGACCAGACTGGTGCACATATGAATTTACAGAGACTGTGATACTATGTACAGGTTCAAGCCACTCAGGTACCAGCAGTGAGATGGTGCAGTGGACTAGGTGCCCCAATCCTTACCAACAAACTATTTGAAAGTGAAACCAGCTGGTGAAGGGACAATCAGTTTTCTCCAATAGAGTGCCACTGAGCATATCAATTACACTCCAGGGCAGGGCCCATGCCCAGAGATAGCTGGCCAACGCGAAAGAAACTCTGTGTTGTTTTGGCATTTGTTTTTTGTGGGTTTTTTTTTTTTGCCTTATTAGAATTTCTTCATTTTAAAAGAACATTTAACCAAGCAGGAGTCCTTCTAAACACAGAATACAGGGTGGCTGGATAGGTTGTGTTATCATAAAGCCGGCCTTGTGTCTTAGCTGTATAAACACAGACAGGTAAGCTAACCAATCTGTGTTTCTCTGCTCTGTATATAAAATGAGATTGAGGGAACATTAGTTCTGTATCTTTGTCTTGGATTTGACTTGGCAAGGCCAGTCTGGAGCTCAAGCCAGTGCCTCTGAGGAGTCAAAGTTGTGGCTTCTGGGGACCTGACTCTTCCCCCTTGGCTGTGGTTATCAGTCCTTAGGCAGCTATGTCTGAAGTATCCTGTGTTCTCTTTGACAACACTGTCTGACTTAGCTCTCTGCTGACCTTGGCTGTTTTTCTTCCTGTCAATAGTGTATATTGTTGTCCTTCCTAATAAACTTACTTGGTTTATGTTATCAGCTTATGCAAGACCTCCTGATCCCAGCTATTTTTTTTTTATGTTCTTAATTTTCTCGTCTGCTCTATTTCTCCTTCCCAGTCCTCCCACTCAACTGTTGCAGGCTGGAGAAATGGATCATTTGTTAAGAGCTCTTGCTGTTCTTCCAGAGGACAAGGGTTCAATTCCTGGCATCCATGTGGCAGCTCACGAACCTTTAGTCACTCCAACCTCAGGGGATCCAATGTCCTCCTCTGGCCTTTGTGTTGCGTTATAGCCTCAGGTCATGGGGAATTGAGTCAGGCTGTACTGGACAACAGTCACTAGCCATAAAGAACAGCTTAGCCCCACCCTGACCATCTACTCCTGAAGAAAAAAATATACTGAGTTACGGAAAACAAACCATCCTGTTTCCAGTCAAATCACAAGAAAATAGCTGAAACTTTCTGGTAGCTATTCGTGCATTTGTGGCTTTATATATACCTGTCCCCCAGCCTCTAAACACTCTCTAACTTC
Source organism: Ondatra zibethicus (assembly GCA_004026605.1). Taxonomy (NCBI): domain Eukaryota; kingdom Metazoa; phylum Chordata; class Mammalia; order Rodentia; family Cricetidae; genus Ondatra; species Ondatra zibethicus. The sequence goes on from PVIU01023672.1 coordinate 14,655, forward strand.
ATCCTGCAAAAAAGTTGGGATCCCTTTCTATTCCAATAAATAGTCTCAGCCTGTTGAGATAAAGTCTGTCTGCTTCTCTGCTTAGTTTTTCTTACATTCTATGGGCACTGCACACACATGTGATGCACAGACGTATTTGCGGACAAAACTTCCATATGATAATTGTTATATACATTGAGATCAAACAGAATTATTGTGAGATTTGAAAAGGAAATAGGTATAAAAACTATGGCAAATTCTATGTAAGTACTGATACTATAAAAAAAGATTATGTGAAAGTCAAGCACAAATGTGGGTTATTTCAGGTTTTGCTGAAGGTTTCCTTTAGGCTACAGGAGTTTGTCCAGGACAGCGTATATAGATCAATGCTTCTAAATTGGAGGTGACTTTGCTGCTCCAAGACATTTGACACTGTCTGGAGATACTTTGGCTGTCACAGCTGGGGGCATTCCTGGCATCTAGTGGATACAGAAAGGATACTGCTGAAGTCGCACAGTGGGCAGATCACCCCACCCCCAGGCCAAGAATTAACAGGTCAAAATGTCAATATCTCCAGGGTTGAGAAGCTTGTATCTACATTGATTTCCAGGCTTCCAAGGACAAATCACTGAATTTTTTTCAGCTTCTTGGGTTCTCTCTCCATAAAAGATAGCTAATAACACCTGGGCCTTCCTACTTTGCAAGGCTGTTGTAAAGATAAATTTAGGAGGAAAGATCCCAGCTCTCAGAGGGGAAAGGGTACTATTATGGCCCGAGGTATTATTAGCAAGCTGTGCCGGCACTTTCGCTCTCAAGAAGCCAAATGTTCTACTTGGAAATGATAATTTCCTCCACTAAATGAGCATTTTATTTCCCAGAGGGACTCATTTTGTTCACCTTTTGCCATCATTGGATTGGGCCCATTACAGCTGTTGTTCTTCCTTTATGTGAAATTTCATAGCATACATCACAACAGAGCCACTCTTGGAGGAATGTGCGCTCTGCAGAAATCAGCCTCACACATGGAACCGCCTGTAAACAATCTCTAACACAACTGGCCTGGATATTTATGTGCACACATCTCCAACTCGGATGTTTCATATTATTCAACACAGAATCTAAAATAATACTATTCTTATGAGTCAGGGTGCACATCAGCCACACTTCCAAATCCTGGTGTGTGTTAACAGATCAATGGTAAAGCATAACTTTCATCTGTTATTTATAAAGTGACAGCCTTAAAGACTAATTGGAATGGGAAGGGGAGCATGTAAGAGAACAAGGGAAAATTCAGGTAGGGAAAGAAAATCAGAGAACCACAAATTAATTCAACCCATATTAATTCAAACACCTTAAGTATGTAATTAATCGATAACCTGTGCATGAAGATTGCTCTGCTTGCATAAAATTAAAACGCAACAGCATTATTGTGATTAGAAGAAGCTAATGTCAGTGCTTGAGCCCCGAGATGTTCAAAGCAGTTGCTTTCTGATAAAAAAAAAATCTGTGTTCACAAACTCCTCCCAGGGTGAAAAACACTGGCTAGGGAAGGATTTCCCTAATGTGACTGATGTGTCACTGTCTGGCAGCTACATGGTGGAGCTGAAGCAGGCACACTGTGCCAGGCACTGAAGGGGAAAGTTGGGGTGACAAGAGATAGTATGAACCAATTCATCGGGTTCTGCCCATGCCTGCCTTGGGGAATGCATGCATATGAGACATCCTGCTAGGGCTCTTCCTGGGGCCAGAAGAGGTGGGGTAGCAAGTGTGGTGGAAGCGGCTGAGCGCCCCCAGAGGTTAGGGGGTCTGTGTCCTGCTTTCCAGTGTTAGCGCTGCTTGTTTTGGATGTCATAGGGAGACTCTAGTCTGTGGCAAGGGAAACCCACGTGCTAAAGAGCAAACACATGGTTTCTGATTTCCATCTCTCTAGACATTGACCCTGGCACTGGATATCTGCATGTTGCTTTCCCCTCTGTGAAACGAAGCTAATGGTCCTACTATAATGCAAACTATTGCAAAGACTGAAAGAGTTGGTGACTAGATCTCATTACATTTAATGTTTGGTTTCAACCCAATGAATGCGTATTTACTTATCTGTTTATAGAAAAACATTTTTTTTTGTACTAAGGATTGTCAAACTTCCTGTGAAATCTCATTTCAAATCTTCTTCCTCAAAGCACTCTCTGGCTCTATCATACATTCCCTGCTTCACCAGAGGCACTGTCCTTCACTCTAATTGGAGACACATGCATCTGTGATGGATTCTGTCCTTGCCATGCATCCCACATTCCTGTCTGGGGTTGGCCTTTATCCATACAGACACTAGAAGGAGGGGGTTGTAAGTGAACACTCTCTGTTATCAATTCAGTAATGCTTTTTGACAAGAGTCTTACTATGTAGCTCAGGCTAGCCTCATATCTATCCTCCTGTCCCAGCCTCTTTGGGTACAGGGATTACAGATTTGTACCACTGTGCCTGACTTACGCACACTTTTGCAATGACTTAATTACTTAATTTGATTCAGAGAAAAATAAAAGTAAGACTCAAGTTGTCCTTTCTCATCACAGACCTCTTTTGAGTGTCCTGTAGAATCCAAGGCCTAGGGCCAGATTGGAGAGAGGTGAGAGTAAGGAGAAAATAAGCTTGGAGGGATTGAGCCAATAAGTCTTCTTCCCTTGTCTGTGTCTAAGCATGTGAGGCAAGGCTTGACTTTATAGTCAAGACTGACACTGAACCCCAATCCTCCTGTCTCAGATTGTTGACACATCTTTACCCTTCTCTAGGAAAATAGCATGTTAAATTCCAAGATACCTTTTATCACCCTGAGCACTGCTTCACTCCACCCTCGACTCACTATTTAATGGCAGCTTATTTTGCAAAGAGATATAAATAAATACACCGTCTGAAAACGGTAAAACACCTGTTATTTTTCCAAATAATGGAGGTTACCGCTTTTGTCTAATCAAATAAACTAAACTGCTATGTGGCATTCAAAGTCTAAGCGGCTGAACAATGATATCTTAGCTTGTCCATGTGTCCTTAAAACAACCATCATGACCAGCAAAGGAGTACATTTGCAACCTCATGAGACATTTATTTCATGTTAGACAGCCTTTTGTTTGTTTGTTTGTCTCTTTTTGTTTTTTTTTAACTTGAGCAATAACACAGAAACATTCCTCCCAACAGTGCCAGCCAGGGTCTGTTTCTCAGTCACTGACAACAGACTGTTGTGGTTGTTTCTGATGGCTCAAGTCTATTATTGGTCTGTAATCTTCAAAAACTATAAAAGTACACAAAAAGATACACTGTCAGTTCTAATTGGGATTCTGATCAGCTGTCCTGTTAGGAACTTACTTTGCGGCCTCCTTGTTTTCCTTCCTCTGTGTTCAGATATATAACTGGACAGAACTGTGGCAAAAAGCAACTACATTAACGGCTAGAAGGCATTCTATTCGATTATTTACCTACTGTTCCCAAGGATTCGGTCAGAATGTGTAATGGGCAAAAGGGGCCAAGCAGGGGACAACCATCAGGCCTGACATGAGGCAGCGACAAAGGAACAAACTTAGGCTCCATCCAAGGTTTGCTCCAGATGTTTGGGAAAAGCCCCATCCATTGTTAATAAAAGTGATGGTTCGGTGAGTTTCCTGGACCAGCTGTCAGACGACAAGATTAAAAGGCAGAGACTGCACGGTTAGAAAGAAGGGTTGCTGTTTTTATCTGTCTGCCTTATCACACTGATCATAAAGGACAAAGTCATCTGTGACTAATGCTGGACAAGGGCGAATCGGGGCCAGGCAGGTCCTCCTGCTATCAGACAATGCTGAGAGTTTGTTCACCTGGCTTCGCGAGAGATAACGGCAGCCTCCCTGCTAGCTTCTCCCCCTCTCACTCACTACCAGAAAAAGTACGGATGCGCGAAAAGCCCCCAGTACAATCTGCAGAGCCCAGGCCAAGTGGCCAGATGGTGGTTTTTGCTGCAGGGGAAGCTAATGGCCTCATGTGATAGTGAGCTCATCCCCTTGCCTTTCGGGAGAGGAGACGGAGCTATTGAATTAGCTTTGCGAAGGATCCTCTTTCAGCTTAATCAACATTTGCAGAAGGAGAAATTAGATTGTACAGTCTGTAAATGAGGCTAGCCACCTCTGTGGCCAGACGTTGCTGCTTCTGCTCACCGTAGAGAATGGGCTCAATTTGTACAGCCAGGTCAGGCTTGAGTGCCTATTTACCAGCAATGATAGTCCATTTCAAACTCTTAGCGTGTTTGCCTCTAGAAAGAAAAACAAGTCAGAATCCTAAAATTTAAACCATAAGATCTCCCAAATTCAGACTCAGACTAAGCAGCCTCAAGAGAAATACAGCTGCATTCTGGGCTGGCCTTGAAGTTCCTGATTGTTAAAACCCTAAAATTTGTTAGGTGCTGTATTTGTTGCTCTTCTAGGCAAAGAAGCCCGTCTTGGAGGTTTGCGGTTGCTTAGCTCAGTTGATTACAGTACAGTATCAATGGAAGTCCTTGTGCCAAAACTGCCTTTGTTCAGTTCCATATTATCTTACACCTAATTGGGGATATCTCCAATGCTGGTCACAGGAGTTTGAATAAAGCAGATCAAACCTGTAGTGACCTTTAAACAATGCTTAAAAAATAAATTGTGGCACATGCAAAGACAGCAACTTTATGTGTTGTATGGGATAATGCATTGCTCTAAATTAAATGAAAAGGACTGCATCTACTTAAGGTCTCAGAAAGATTAAGCTTTCTGAGGTGAATTATTTTTATTTCTTGTACACCTGCACACACTCACTATTTAATAATGCATGCAGAATAACTGATTGAAAGAATTTTTGGCTCTGTTTAAGGCTTATTTTATTTAAATCATTGGTATTAAACCCACATACTTAAAACTATTTTCATAGTTCTGACTTTTAAAGAGAAGGACCATATGCAGGCTTCTCTAAGGAAGAATAACCAACTTTCACTGTTGGGAAATTGAAATTTAAATCAAAATTGCATCTGTACCTCTGCTTTTCCATGTTCACAAATTATAGTATGGAATGCAGGCTCCAGGGGATCACAGGCAGCGCAGACACACAGTGAGCAGTGCTCAGAAGACAGGCACCACCCAGTCCTTGCTTTTCCATCAGCTCTAGCCTACTCAATTCTCCCATAGCTCAATAAAAGGAATTTGGGTAAAGGAACATTCATCTTGAAGAATATGTTTAAAGGGCTAGAGAGATGGCTCAGAGGTTAAGAGCACTGACTGCTCTTCTGGAGGTCCTGAGTTCAATTCCCAGCAACCACATGGTGGCTCACAACCATCTGTAATGAGATCTGGTGCCCTCTTCTGGCCTGCAGGCATACATGGAGGCTGAACACTATGTACATAATAAATAAATAAATCTTTAAAAAAAAAGAATATGTTTAAAAACTTAAGCATTGTCATTGGAATAGGGATTGCAGAAGTTCCCAAACCCTGAACATGTGAGTTGTGCTACAAGATAGGAAGGAACAATTTTGCAAGATGAGAAAGGCATCACTCCAACAACATAAAATTCCATTACAGACTCTATAGTATACAGTATAAATATTACCGCAGTATGAAAATGCAAAATATTTATACATGAAACTCATAAAGTAGCCAAAACTAAGGTCATACTTCATGTGTAAGTAGTCATCAAGTCAAATTAAATTCATTATGATAATATGAACTAGAAGCTCTCTATACAACCATTTCTCTTTCAAATGTTGTGAATTCATTCAGGGCTAAGAAAAATCAGATTTGGTGAAGGAAGACTCCCTGAAAAATCTCTGATAGGAGCAGATGGCCCAGATGATCCAACATATCAGAGCACCTCTGTTTCCGTTTCCTCTGAGTTCTATATCCAGAACAGCCACAAGACTGATGGCTAAGATGATACATCCTCACAGAATACCCCAGTCAGGACTTGACCATAATTCTAAATTTTCTTTGGGTTCCCATAAGATTATCAGTGCCCCAATCAGCGAGAAGGAGCCTAAGAAACTATGCCCACATCCCCCCCCCCAAATGAAATATGGATGTTTGTCTTTGTTTAGAGTGTTGGTTACAAGTTGTTATAGATAATGATCAGGAAGAAAGACAAAGGAGATTATATTCAGAGTTCTTGTTTTGAAAACATAAAGAGGGAAAGTGCTGTGGGGTAATGCTTTTGTATCCTGTAAGATTTGTCACTTGTATTGGTTTAATAAAACGCTGATTGTCTAGCAGCCAGGCAGGAAGTGTAGGCAGGGCGGCTGGACTAGCAGAGTTCTGGGAGGAGAAAAGGCTCAGTATGCAGTCGCTGTAATTATTCAGCCACAGATAAGGCTACACTTCCGGGTTCTAAAGGCAGGCACATGCAGACAGGCCAACAGGCACAAAGGGCCCCGCGCAACCCACGAGCGTGAATGCGTGGTTCCATCCACGTATGACTCAGCTAAACCCTTGCACGCATGTGTGAGTCGCCTGTCATCCGGCCCCGCGTGACCCATGAGCACGCATGCGTGGTTACACCCATGTATGACTCAGCTAAACCCTTGCACACATGCATGAGCCACTCATCATCTGCGTCATCAGTGTGACGTAGTCACACCAACGCCCTGTGCACATGTGCTAGGCAGCTTTTAAAAGCTGGACGTGCCACTTCTCTCTTGCTCTGCACACCTTTTCCCAGGCCTGTACGCACCCACCTCTAATAAACTCCTAAGCGGGTTTGTTGGTGTTCCAAAACTCCTTCTCACTCATGCCAGGTAATTTCAGTCGCCACCCAGACACAGAAAAGCAAGATGAAAATGCCTCACTGAGAAAAGGTACCAAGCCACATGGCTAAACTTAGATAAGAACTATGGTTTAATTTAATTTGTAAGACCTAGTTAATAATAAGCCTGAGCTAATAGGTCAAACAGTTTATAATTAATATAAGCCTCTGTGTTTATTTGAGACTGAATGGCTGCAGGACCAGGCAGGACAGAAACTTCCAGCTATAAAATGTAGATAAGATAAAAATTTTAAGAAAAACTACTACTGTAATAGGGAGCGGGGCCCCTTGTTCGTCCCGGCCGCATGGCTAGCTTACACCCAAAATAACCACACAGAAATTGTATTAATTAAAATTACTGCTTGGTCATTAGCTCTAGCCTCCTATTAGATAACTTTCACCTCTTGATTTAACCCATTTCTAATAATCTGTATATCACCATGAGGTCATGGCCTACTGGGAAAGATTCAGCATGTCTGACCTGGCATCTCCATGGTGGCTTTCTCTGACACTCTCTGACTCTGCCCATCTTCCTCCCAGCATTCAGTTCTGTCTACTCTACCTACCTAAGTTCTGCCCTATCAAAAGTCCAAGGCAGTTTCTTTATTCAACCAATAAAAGCAACACATAAACAGAAGGAACTCCTACACCATTTCCTCTTTTCTGTTTAAACAAAAAGAAAGGCTTTAACTTTAACATAGTAAAATTACATATAACAAAACAGTTATCAAGCAAGAAGTACCGTTACAATATTTATATATATTTGATCTTTTATCATAACAAAGGAAAACTATAACTATAACTATCCATTCTTCAACTCCATCAAAGACTCCAGAAAGATAGAATATTACCTAAGTAAACAGGAAGTGCATTGTAAGCAACTTCTAAATCTCTAGAAATGACAGAGACATCTCGCTGCCTGGACAGGTTACCCAAAGTTCTTCTGTACCATTGAGGCATTCATCTTCAACCTACAGGCCCATAGATCCAACAGACATTTCCATGAAGCAGGAAATTTTTAAGACAGTTCAGTCACTTTCTTCTGTATCCTGCAGAATGTCTCACAGACTCTTTTATGAATCAGGAAACCCAAAGGATCATCTCACCTTTTGGCAAGTTCAGCAGTCATCTCTCTGTGGGTTCTTTGTGTCCAGTTTATGCAACAGTCCAGGCAAGAGCAGTTTCTTGCCCAAATGGCTGACCTACTCCATAAGGAGACTCTTCGATGCCCATTTTCCTCTTGAAATAGATTGGTGCTGCCAGGAGCAGATGTGCCTCATTGTCATGAAAAGCCCTAGGTTATTAAAACATTTTAAATGCCATATTCTGTAGTCTTTGAAAGATATGAAGAATGCCTATCTAACTGAAATATATCTCTTTATATTTAGAAAATCTAACATGACTACAAGCTTGATTGTTATCAATGATTATCCATTAACAACCTATATTTCCTAATTATACATTACATTTTTAAATGAGCTACACAAGCACAATACCTTAATCAAGATCAGAAATACATATACATATAACAAAATTGACCTTAAATTTGTATTAATAAATCAAGATTTATACCAATGTAAATTATTCATATTTATATCATATCCCCCTTTAAATGTAAAAGAACATTTATAAACAATATTTGGGAATATGGGTGCAGGTTTTTCTCTCCAAACTGCTTTGTGCTGTATGGGGGCGCTGTTAATAAGTCTTTCATGGTGTATCCTGTGTGCTAGATTCATCTCAGTCAGCAGTTGAGTGAAGTAATTTCTGAGGGTGTTTACAGCAACCTTTCAGGAGGGCGTGATCTATCATACCATATTGGTCTAGAAGCAATCCACAGGGTCTCATCCTCTGTGAAAACAAAAGAAGAACCTCTTTTCCAAAGCATCATATCCTTAGACCCAAATTCTGAAGACATGATACCTGTATAATATACATGCTGGTTTAGCTTAGCAGCCCACACAATGAAATGTCTCTCTGTACTCAGTTCCTTTACAGTCCAAAAATTTAAAGAAAACACAATACTATACAGAATCCAAACTCTCTGTGAATTTCCATTTTATGTGGCTTATTTTTCTTACTCTTTTTAATATATCAATATTTGTACTGTCTGTCTCTTTAAAGACTTTACTCTTTTTTAAAGCATTAACTTTATTTTATGACTCTGTATACTCTTTATGTTCTCTCTCCCAAGCCTACATACATTTATTCAACACTGTCACCCATTCAGAGGTCGCTTATGTATGAATCTGTCCTATTGTGAATCTGTAATTCTTTACTATCTAGAAGAGCTTTTAAAATGCTAAGCAGCTTGGTTGCAGCTTCTCTGGATGTTGGCTCCACCTCTCTCCAATTTCAACATGGTGGGTGTACCATTTCTGCTAGCTCTGGGGCCGCCAGGTAGGAGCCACACTCAGCACTTTAACTCTGAGACTGAGCGTGCAGCACATAAACTCTTTTTATCTGAGTTACAGCCATATCTGCCACACAGAGCACTGCACAGCCTGGAAACATCTCTGTGTATGGTGGCAGAAATCCACCATGCTCTCCCACCTGCCCAAGCCTGATCCTGCTGTCTGCCCAGGCAGGAAGAGCTGAGCCACAGGCATGATCTCAGATACTTTCCTCCTGAACATGAGTGGGCACAGAAACACCCAGGCCCACAAATGCCATTAAAATATTTAAACTGGTGGCACAGCCCAGGAATCCATGTTTTAAAACTGTGCAGCTTTTTTTTGTATGGCTGCTGAGTCAGGAAATTCTCTCTTAAAGGAGCTATGGCACACAGCTAGCTGTGCTAAACTCTATGTTTGTGTCTAGAAATCCTTTGCAAGCTCTTTCAGGTTTTACATAGAGTTAGTTGGCCACGTTGTTGAATTGTTGATGGGAGCAGGGCCTCTTGTTTGTCCCAGCTACCCAGGCTAGCTTAACCCTCGAAATAATCACACAGAAACTGTATTCATTTAAACACTGCCTGGCCCATTATACTACATTCTTAAAATCTAGATTAGTACAAATTACAAGATTGTGTTATTTAAAATTGTATTTTAGAGCCAACATGTTCACATCAGACTCACATCAAATAAAATAAATTGTCTCTATGTTTGCTAAGAAATACACTTCTTTTTTTTATCTGTTCACTAATGATATTTGCTTATTATCTTTGATCATGCCTGACATTTATTGAGGAGAAAAGTATAACCTTACACCATTATTGTCACTTTGTCATCACAGACCTCATCAGTAATTATCATTATCATCACAAAAAGCCAATATTTAATGAATTATTTCTAAGCTCCAAGAGCTACACTTATAAAAATTCCAGCAAATTAAAAATAACTATTAGTATTGCTGCAAAAGGAAGACAACAGAGCTGTTACTCCACAGAGATGTTTTATGAACAGTTCTGGACAGAAGTAGGGATTGGCAGGACTATGGAGACTATGGATAGCTTCATAATGGAGAAAGTCAGCACAGAACACCTACCATCCAGTCTTGCAGAGGAGATAAATTCTGATAAGAAGGCCTGCACATTGGACAATGGTTAGGCAGAGGAGACCCTTAACAGGCCCACAGATAACAGAAATGCTTGCTGTGAAGAAGCCTACAGTCCTCACAGGCTCTGCACCCAGTTTATGTCACTACTGGACAATCCAGAATGTTTCATTACCCTTACTATTAGAAGCCTCCTTTTTACTGTTAACTAATACATCCAAACTCCTACTCACAATACTGTCTTAAAACTCCATCCACTTGAAACTTCACCTACCACCTATCCATCTTCCTGCATCCTACAAAATGGTTGAGCATTCTGAACAACCCCCTTTAAACAACTTTCCTACAGAGTCCTAGAGAAACAGCTGGCCAGACTGATCTGAACAACTTCATTCATAGAGCCCCTGAAAAGACCTCCACACAAGTGAGCAAACTCTCCCGTCTTACTAGTGCAGGTTGGTTCCCAAGCAACCCTGATGTATTGAAGAACATATTATGCTCTGTTGAAGGGAGTGCTTCACTGTGCCCACCCAGAAATGCTAGCAAAGCCTAACACTATTACAATTCACAGAGAATGGCAGGCACCTTGTACCAACAGCCATGCCCAAACCTGCTACCAAAACTACCTTCCTAGGAGCTGTGTCTTAGCTAATGGAGCAAACCCACAAAACCCTAAAGCAAGAGCTAATGCAATGACTCCCAACCAAGAGTCTCCAATAATTAAATAATAATTTTAATTAAGTATATAGATATTTAAAATAATAGTTTTAAAGAAAATTCCACAAGATAAAAGAAAATACAGACAGGCAAGTTTTTAAAAATTGGGGTAAAACCATTTTATGAATAAGAAATTCATAAAAATAATCACAGAACAAATCATAAAGCAATATCAGAGCTTAATAATATAATAAATGTAATACTCAAATGTAATAGAAACTGAATAACAGAATATCTTTAGACTGTGTGTGTGTGTGTGTGTGTGTGTGTGTGTGTGTGCTTGAGTAGTGTACATGGGGACTAGTTAGGTATCTTCCTCAATCGTTCTCCATTATATCCTTTAAGATAGGGTATATCAATGAACCTAGACTGGCTGGCCAGGAAGCTCCAGAGATTCACATGTCTCAGCCTCTCTAGTTCTAGGTTAAAGATATGTGTCAATAAACCCAACTTTTTTATCTAGATGCTGGTGATGAAACTCAGGTCCTCAGAGTTACACAGCTTTGTAGTCGGCCTCTAGTCCTGTCAACAAATACTAGTAAAGCTTACCACAAGAGCCATTGAAGAGGCATATGGCTTTTCTTCAGGAGCAAATAAGACAAACATGAAATATGTTATGAAATAAATAAATATGGTATGAAATAAAGTTTTAAAACAGAGTGACAATTTTTCCTTCTAATTTTAAGTCTCCAACAAGACTGGAGGGCTATAGTTTTGATATTAGAAATTTAGCTCTATTTGCTTGCACGCATCAAGAAGGTCGTCTCTACAACCTGCATTAAACAATATTTCCTACTTTACTGGCAACTCTACCTTATATCTTATTTTATAACAGCATTAAAGATTAAGATACTATCTCCCAGCAATCGTAGAAAAGATGAAAACATTTTTAATAATTACTGAGTTGCTCATTACCTCAATGATTCCATTTCCATAAAGCATTCATTTACATGTTCAAGTATGGACACATGTATAATGATACAAAAACTTAAGAGTAAAACAATATGGTATCTGATATCATTGAGACAATATTGTCAAAAAGAATATTTCTGAGACATTTGCTTTTTATTCAAAATTTCTTGCTAAAGAATACTGTATATAAAGTTCCCTGGGTGAAACTGTTCTAAAATTATTTAACTAATCCAGAGTGAAAGAAATATCTTGGTACTTGGCCCTGGAGGGGATCCCAGGTGTCCACGGGCATGTCCCCAGCTAGGTATTCGGGCAGCAGAGGAGAGGGTGCCGGAACTAGCCTTGTCCCATAGTCACATTGATGATTATCTTGATCACCATTATAGAAATTTCATCCAATGGATGGAGATAGAGACAGAGACCCACATTCACATC
>PVIU01023673.1:0-26930 GCA_004026605.1 Ondatra zibethicus
AGAATGAACAGAGAGAGCTGAGGAAACTAGGCTGCACCCAGTCCTTGACGGAGGAAGTGACCTGGCAGGGTTGGGTTGACATGTGTTAAACACTCAGTAAATAACAGCTATTTTATTGAGTACATTTGATTATGTGTGTTGAGGCATGAGATATGGAAGGTCACAGCAGAGGCAAAGAATAAGGCAAGAGAAGAGATCAGGAGTTTTGGACCAGGGGGCATGGTCCACTCATCCTGCTCAGTCAGGAACTCTCTGGGAGCTGCCGTTTCTTTTGAAGTTATAGGACTTCTGGGGACTTTCAATCCTACGTGGTGTCAAATGTTGAATTTGTTTATCTTTTTAGGCTCTGTGGTTTTACAGATATTTAAGTGGTTAATATAATTTGAGTGAAATTGAAGGATATTGATAAGTATCCATCTTCATCTTTAAAGATAGGCTCTGCTTTTCACTTGTATATGGGGCCCAAGTGAGGGCGGATTAAGATGGGTGGCAAGACTCATCAGGGCTGTACCTTGTGGAGTGGTATCTTGAATTCCTTCCAATTTAAAGTTATTCTCACAGGGAAAAAAATCGGCTAGGCAGTTAACTTCCCCACATAGTGAGTCGTGATTATGAGAGTCCCTTCATTAGCTTAGAAACTATCTGTACAGAGGACACATTGTTTACCTGCCAAGAAGAAACAGGCTAGCACTAGGAAATTTACAGAGGATCAAGAATGGAATGTTGTGAGATGAAAAGCTGGGAGTGGGTTGCACGCCTCTAACTCCAGCACTTGGGAGGTAGAGGCAGGTATAGCTCTGAGTTCAAGGCCAGCCTGGTCTACAGTGAGCTCCAGGACAGCCATGGGTACACAGAGAAACCCTGTCTTGAAAAACCAAAATCAAACCAAACCAAACAAAAGATCCCACAAAACTGTAATGGGATGACAACTAATTTTACCCAACAGCAACAGCAAACATAAAATAAATTATTCTTTAAACTGTAGTACGAGGCACGGGCCTGCTTTTGGTGGCCACCCAGCTCCCGCCGCCTGGTGCCTGGCTAGCTTATACCTGAAATAATTACACGGAAACTGTACTCATTTTCATACTGCCTGACCCATTATCTCCAGCCCCTTATTGGCTAACTCTCACATATTATTTTAGCCCATCTCCATTAATGTGTATCGCCACTTGAGTTGTGGCTTACCGGCATGAGTCTAACCCGTGTCCATCTTGTGCTGGAGAAGCATGGCGTCTGGCACACTGCCTTCTCTCTCACAGCATTCCGTTCTATCTACTCTGCCCACCTAAGGGCTGCCCTATCAAAAGGCCAAGGCAGTTTTCTTTATTTAACCAATGAAAGTAACACAAATACAGAAGACCCTCCTAAACCATTAAACTATCTGGTTATCTCCAAAGCTGTCTGAATGACCTGTCACCCATAACTTATAGGAAGCACCTGCTGGTTTCTCTTGGTGCACTAAGTCAGAGAATGGAAGCATTCCCAATCCATTATCTGTCAGTGTGTCAGTAAGCCTAGCAGAAACATAATTAGTTGTTTCCTAAGGGTGCCATTTTTGAAAGGTTAGTGAACCCATCCACATTTCCCCCAGAGCCCTAGGGGTTAATTTTTTTTCCCTTGACTGTACATAATATAATTCTGATGCTCTTTGAAATGCAACACAATTCCCAAAGAATTAGTAGTTTCTTTTATTTGTTTTACTTTTTGAACATCAGATAGTATGCCTTTCTGTACCATTGAGTAACATAGTCTGATGGCTAAAAATTTTATTAGAAGACCTATTACTGCACCATCTATAATGAGATGGCCATTAACAAAACCCCACTGGGTCCAAGTGTATGTCAAAGTTCAGAATGTTTCAGATTCTACAGAGGTACTACCTAAAGCTTACCATGTGTTCTGTAATACAAGGTGTGGAGGCTCACCATGTAACTTCAATATAGATATTTTCCCCACCAAAATTCTCTACATTGATATAGGTTTTGCCTCCAGATGGATTTGGAATCTATGTTTATCAAACATCAGCCAAATTCAAGTGTTCTGTTTTTAGTAGTCCTGGACAGGGAGTGGTGGGACTGGAGTGAATGCTCTTCTACGTACCCTCTTGGGGAGCCCCTACTAAGATAATGAGGGGGATAGAGAAGCATTCAATGCAGCATAGAATTGCAGAGGGAAGCTCTCCCTGCCGCTTTCTATCTGTCTGTTACATATGTGGATGAAACCATCTACAAAGTATCTCTCAAGCTCTAGAAACACTAGAACGTAGAGAGCTTTGTCTAAAATGAGCAGCGGAGGAATCTCCCTCCTACTAGAGAGTGATTAGCTCACAGAGATCTAATTGTCTGATTTGAAGGAGCCAAATACACTTGGAGTGGAGAATATAAATTAGAGGAAGAAAATGGCTCCTTTAGATCACACTACATCCTTATTCCTCACAGAACAGCACTTTAAAATGATGATATTGCATCAGATCTTGTCGGGCTGCTGAGGGCCCCGTAAGCTCCTACTCAAATTTCTTTTTATCAAATCGGTAATCGGTTGTTATATCAGCTGAAACAATCCTGCCGCAAATGATGAAGACAGAGGTATTTAAAATACATTTGTTATCATAGACACTTGATTAGAAAATAGGTTCGTTTACTGTTACATTGATGGCTAGCATCAGGCACCATCTAGAACATGAAGATTTCCCCTTGTGAGCTAAACAGTTTGGATTAAGGAAGTTCTCAGTCACCATACACAAGATAGTCAGTTGTCTGATTATTGCTCTTCAGAAGACATCTCTGCTTCCTCCGGGTTGAGTCTGGTTTGGCTGTTTGCTTTTTGGAATTTGGAGGCATAGGATTCTGCTTAAGGAGCTATTTATAACTTGGGTATCTGGATCCCACCTACTGCCTTTGTGCTTCCAAGTGCGCTGTAGGAGTGTGTGTTCTGTCATTCAGATGATCTGTTTTGATCCCCTTAATAAGAAAGTGGCTGCCTAGCAGTTGTGATTTCATCAAAATTTCCCTATATTTTCGTGAATTAATTTCTGTTGAGTTTGATAATTTTGTTATTGATAGACATCTGTGCCTCCACACAATTCTTTTATCTCTGCCTGGAGATAACTGCTTGGTCCATCATTCAGGGAAAATTCTCACTCTTTATCAGAGACGCCTCCGTTTGCATTAGATGGTGATTAATACAGAGACCCACAACTGGTCATCGTGCCGAGAATAAGGGTCTGCAGGGTGTTCCTTCCGACGCCGCACCTTTTCCTCCCAAGGCTCAGGGTGTAGAATAAGAGCTTGAAGGAAGAAAGAGTCAGAGGTGTGGGTGACTGTAACAACAGTCTCTCTTAGACACAGCAGGGTCGTACATGACCTGACAGTGGCCGTGGCTGAATGTACACACCGGCACATGGTCGAGCTGGACAGAATTCTAGCATGGAACCTGGGAAGGACAGGAAGTCCAACTCCCAGCTGAGGGGCGGGACAAATGATGACTGAGGAGGAGGGGAAGGCAATTTTCTTCCTGGACGAGGATCCTGAGAGGCTACTCATTCTCCCGTGGATGATCCCACACCGTGCACACACTAGCAGCACCAAATGGGTTCCATGAGCTTTAAGATAAAGGGAAGACTGAATGAGGATGGAGCAGTGGTGGTGGGGATGGAGGAAGAACGGGAAGGGAGGGAACGAGGGGCGGACTTGACTGAGGCATATTATAAACCTGTATGAAATTCTCAGTTAATAAAAGATAAATAACGGCATTTTTATAAAACACCAATCCTTATGTTTCCCAACTGTTTTAAGTGGCGAAGCTTGGAAGCTGGAAATTATCTTAATAGTAAAAAGATAATGTGTTGATTAGACCCAACTAATCTGTGTTGGGTCTAATATGGGATACATGCAGTCATAGATGTCTTACATACACTGTCTCCTTTTATCCTCCCAATATCTTTGAGAAGGAAGTAGAATTGTCCAGATATAGTAAAGAAAAGGAGGCTAGAAATTTAACATAGGTGTAGATTAACAAGCATTGGACCTAGGAATCAAATCAAGTTGTTTTTTTTAAAAAATGTAGAATATTTTAAAATGTTTTTCCTGGAGGCATTACTACACGTGTGTCCTGATTCTATTTATGTAGATGGTTTGGAAATATTTTTCCATATGTTACTGTACAGGAATAGGAAGCTATGTGGAACTCAAAGGATGAACAGAGGACCGAGAAGGAGGTTTCATCCTGAATAATGACACACATTTCCCTATACACGAAAAGAACTGGGTTCTGTTTAGCATCATCATTATCAACAACTTCATCAGGGAAAAAAGACAAAACTCTTAAGAATACATAACTAAGCACATTGCATGATTTTATGCTATATATGCTTCTCTTTTTTCATTTTTGCTCTTTGGATCATCAGCATGAGAATGAGGAATCTAAAAATATTGTTCACCTGCGCCTACCATAATCTGCCACATTATAATCTTAGTTACAGCTCTCAAAATGTCAGAAAAGAAGAGCATGAACTGCAGGTATATCAGAGTCAAAATCTGCTCAAAGACAAGTTCAACATAATGGGCTAAGGGGAAAAATCCAACTGTGAGAAAACTTGATGGTGACCTACAATTTTTAAAAATAGCATCCTTTAGAAAAATACTAAATTGTATGAGCACTATGATTAAAATGGTGAAGCCAAATTTGTTTCCCAGATCCTCGAAGCTCTCTGCAAAATGCACCTCATCCCTTCCTTGCAGGTGTACTGTGTGCCCTGCCCAGTGGAATCTAGACAGATGGCAGCGAACACCGTTTTTATTTCTTGAATTGTTAAACTCAGAAAGAGTAATTTGTTGCTTCAGGAGAACAATCATTCCAAAGATTTCAAGCAGTTGTGGATGAAAATTCTTGATTTTGTTCCCTTTGCACTCTTTCCCTAGTTCCTTGGAATTCATACCTCTTTGGCTCCCCAAACTTCTCAGAATTGGAATACGATCACAGAACCCCTCTTTTTCCTTCCAACTTATTCATAACCAGCAGTGAGCTGCAACATATCTTTTGTACTTGTAGGAGCCAATACATGTTTTTAAGATTATAAAACACCTTACTAGCGCTAGCAGTAATTGTTGATGATACAATGAGATATGACACTTTGTATTAGTGACATAATACACACCTGAGATAATCAGCCAATAAGTAGAAAAAGTTAATTTTACCTTACAGTTTTAGAAACCCTGTCTGATTGGGCAGATGCTTTCAGATTTCTCTCTAGGGGAGGTGGATAGCATGGCAGGAGTACCCTGAAGAACAAAGCCAGCAAACTGGTAGCTGGAGACAAAAGACAGGAAGAGAGAGGGGCTGGGATCCCACTGTTCCCAGAAAGTTGTAACCCCAAAGACTTAAAGACCTTTTATAAGGTTCACTACATTCTAGTAGGCTGGGTACCAAACCTTTAATATCTAGGCCGTTAGGGGGTCATTCCAAGTCTAAATTATAGTACACTTCAATTGAAAAGACAAACAAAGATTAAGAAACAATAATGAAAATATGGGGTACTTCAAGAATAAACACTCTCTTAGAAGATAAGAAATATTTCCCAGATGTGCTGATATTCTTGGTTGTCGATTCTACTACAGCTGGAACCAACTAAAACCTAAGTGGCTGGATATGACTGGGAGGGAGGTTTTAGTCATTAAGTTATTGGAAGTGAGAAGACCTAGTTTTAATCTGGATCTTTTGAGGTGGGAAGAGCTGCCGTTAATCTGCATCACACCTTCTGGTGGTAGCCTATATAAAGAACACGGAAGAAGAAAGTTTTAGCTCCTCACCAGCTTGTCCTGACTGTCACTGCCAAGTCCATTTCTTGCCTAGCATTAGAGCCTACTTCTTTGGGATCCCTGCATATACTGATCACCAGCTGAGACATCTAGCCTCAAGGACTGGACAACAATTATATTCTTGCACTTTCCTTTGGTAGACAAACATTGTTGAACTAGCTGGACCACAGCCTGTAAACCACTGTAATGAATAAGATGCACACACACACACACACACACACACACACACACACGTATATATGCTTGCATGTATGTATGTATGCATCTTCCATTTTATCAGTTCTCTTCTTTTATAGAACCCTGAATAATGCACCTGGGGAATCAATATTTATATGACTTCATAGTATTGCCAAGACTATTACAGGACCAGGTGGAAGGGAAGCGACTGGAATCGTGAGGAAGGCAGAGGAATGCCATTCACAAAGAAGGATCATTGAGTTATAAAGGAACTGAAGCTAAATAACGTGGAAGGGATTGGCCAGAGTGGGACCGACGTGTGAGCTGGGGTCAGATGTCAATAGAAGCCACGGGACTGAGTGTTCCTTGTGTGCTCTAAGAAAAGAATCTCTCCTGAGAGTACTGGAGAACCATTGCAGGCCCGAGACAGATGAACACAAACCCTACCTTTGGAAGGATTTCTTGCTCCAATGGTATATGCACAGCACTGGAAGAAAAGTAACATATTAATGTCTGCTGCAAGGAATCTAACGACAGTTGGGCTGGTTCTGTGAAACGTAGCCTGTGTAGTAGGTTAAGAGGGCAGAGGACGGTAGGGAGTAGTTTTTAAAAAGATTGATTTATTAGCTCTGAATGGTTGATTTAACTTCAAGGAATAAAAGAGAGAAACAAATATGACAAAGACCCGAAGTGAACACAAGCATGAAAATGGCCCTTTTATTGGAGTGCTGTTCATGAGTTATTTCTAGAATTGAAGCAATTCTGTATTATAAAGTCATCCATAGTAGATTATGGAGAAAAATTTGGTAGGTGGACTATTTATTGGCTGAATGTTTCTGAGAAGATAGAAATTATAATCTCAAACATTTATTCTCAATAGTTATTACTGCCCATAGTTGAATCCAAAGGTGCTTAGTTAGATTTTTGCATTGGTGTGTCCGAAATCCCCAAGACAAACAGCCAAAGAGAGAAAGAGTTTCATTTCATCATGACAGGGAAGGTACAGCATAGAATACAGTCTATATCACAGTGGACCAGAAAGGAGTTTGGGTGGGACAGAGGGAGGGAGGGAGGGAGGGAGAGAGAGAGAGAGAACATATATTCCATCCACCCCCCCTCAGTGACTTACTTTCTCCGGCTCTGCTGTACTTCCACTTTCCAAAACTGCCTTAAATAGTTTTTCCAGCTGGGAACTAAGCACTCAGAATATGAGCCTGTGGTGGACATTCATACTTAGATCATAATAATCTGCCCTTAGCCCCAGAGATCCTTAACCTAGTTTACCTTCAAAAGTCCCCCAAAGTCTTATTAGTTTCAACAGTATTTAAACTTCTAAACTCAAAGTTTCCTCTGAGACTCAAGGTAAACTATTTGATGTAAGCGCAATGAGATTAACAGAAATAGTTACATATATCCAAGATACAATGGCACATATATTGCAAAATTGAGGGATGGAGGCAAATAAAGGAGAAGCACAATAAAAAAATAAATTGATCTGAGAGCAACAAACACTGAATTATGCAGATCCATCCCGGTGCCCAGAGCATGCAGTGGTATAGTGTGACTTCTACTGTGTTTAGACAACCCTGTCCCCATGACTTTACTGTTGTTATGACACAGCCTCCCTCTTAAGAGACTCTGTTGTCTGGAACTTTCCTTAGCAAAAATTCCACATTCTTATTACTGACAACACTCTGAGGTCTTGGTTCCAGCTGAGACTTCAACTTCACTGCTTCATACATCACACTGGGATTTACCCAGAGGGACTCCATCCTGATACACATTGCCAAGCCTCACAAGATCCATTAAAGATCCTGATGGTGGCCTCTAGAATATCGTAACACTTGTATTCTGCATGCCTGCAAAACCAGCCCTGTGCTGAGTGTCTGAGCTCCTGGCTGGACAGCCCTGCTCTCTAGGTGCTAACCTGCTCTCGAGGCCCCAATCCGTGGGGGCACATCGCTTGCCCAAATCCATCTACTGCAGCCCCAGTGACCAGGCAGTAGCATTGTCCCGCCCCCACCCAAACAGCCCACTGCACCAGAGCCCAAGGGAGCCGCATGTTCCACCTATACCTGAAGGAAGAGGTGAGTGTGTGAGCTCTTAGCTGGTCAACCCTGCTCTATAGGCCCAAGTCCATGGGGGACACATCCTGTGCCCCAACACATCTACTGCAACCCTAGTGACCAGGCAGCAGCATCCTCCACACCCCAACCATCCCCCACTGCATCAATGACCAAGGGAGCCACACACCTCACCTACACCTGGAGGAAGAGTGACCAAGGCAGCTACACATTCCATCTACACATGGAGGAAGAACAAACAAGGGAGCCACATACCCCACCTACATCCGGAAGAAGAGCGACCACCAGAGCCACAGGACCCACCTGCAACAGTTGGAGGAAGAGAGACCTGCAGAGCACAGTTTCCACTTGCACCAATCAAAGCAAGAGATGGGTAGACAGCAGTGTAAGAATACATTCAACAACACAAAAAGCAATATGGCAATACCAGAAACTAATGATTCCACAACAATAAGGCCTGAGCATCCCAACATAGATGAAGCAGAAGAAGATGACTTTAAAAATAACTTTATAAAGATAATAGGAAACTTTAAAGAGGAAATAAAAAATGCGCTTAAAAAATAGAGGAAAAAAAGGAAAAAAAAAGAGGAAAAGACAAAAAATTGAAGAAATCAGTAAATCCCTTAAAGAAAGGCAAGAAAGCCAAGGGAAAAAATACCAATCAAACAAGAGAAAGAAACAGTCCAAGACTTGAAAATTCAAGTAGAGGCAATAAAGAAAACACAAACTGGGGGAATTCTGGAAATGAAAAATCTGGGTAAATGAACAGGAGCTCCAGAGGCAAGCATAACCAACAGAATGCAAGAGATGGAAGAAAGAATCTCAGGTGTTGAAGATGCAACAGAGGAAATAGATTCATCAATCAAAGAAAATGTTAAATCCAACAAAGTTTTAACACAAAATATGTTAAATATGGGACACCATTAAAGATCAAACCTAAGAATAATAGGGATAGAAGAAGGAGAAATCCAGCTTAAAGGCACAGGAAATTTATTTAACAAAATCATAGAGGAAAACTTTCTCAACCTTACAAAAGATATGCCTATGAAGGTACAACATGCTTACAGAACACCAAATAGACTGGGCCCCCTTCCCCCCAAAAAAAAGTTTCCTCACCATGTAATAATCAAAATACTAAATATACAGAATAAAGAAAGAATACTAAAAGCTGCAAAGAAAAAAGACCAGGTAACACGTAAAGGTAAACCTATCAGAATTACATCTGAATTCGCAATGGAAACTCTGAAAGCCAGATGGTCCAGGACAGACATTCTGCAGACACTAAAATAACACGGATGCCAGCACAGACTACTCTACCCAGCAAAGCTTTCAATCACCACAGACAGAGAAAACAAGACATTCCATGACAAAACCAGATTAAACAATATCTATGCACAAATCCAGCTCTACAAAATGTAATAGAAGTAAAATTCCAACCCAAGAAAGTGAGCTGCATCCACAAAAACACAGGCAGCAGATAACCTCATGTCAGCAAGTCCCAAAGAAAGGAAATATACAGACACTACCACCACCAACAACAAAACAAAATATAACAGGAATTAATGATCACTAGTTATTAATAGCTCTTAATATCGATAGTCTCAATTTGTCTATAAAAAGAGACAGACTATGGCAATGGATACGAAAACAGGACCCATCCTTCTGCTGCATACAAGTAATACACCTCAACTTCAAAGACACACATTACCTCAGAGTAAAGGGTTGGGAAAAGATTTTCCAACTGAATGGACCTAAGACATGAGTTGGTGTAGCTTTCCTAATAGCTAACAAAGTAGACTTCAAACTAAAATTGATCAAAATAGACAGAGAAAAGCATTTCATATTCATAACAGGGAAAAACCATCAAGATGAAGTCTCAATTGTGAACATCTATGCCCCAAACACAACAGCACCCACATTTGTAAAAGAAACATTACTTAAGCTTAAAGCACACATCAAACCCAGCACAGTAATAGTGGGAGACTTCAACACCCCACTCTCTCCAATGGGCGGGTCTACCGGACAGAAACTTAACAGAGAAATAAGGGAGCCAGCATGTTATGACTCAACGGACTTAGCAGACATCTACAGAGCATTCCACCCAAACAGAAAAGAATGCACCTTCTTCTCAGCACCTCAGGCAATCTTCTCTAAAATTGACTACATACTTGGCAACAAAGCAAATCTCAACAGATACAAAAAAGTTGGAGTAACCCCATCTATCTTATCAGATCACCATGGCTTAAAGTTAGAATTCAACAACAGCACTACTTGTAGAAAGCCTACAAACTCATGGAAATTGAGCAATGCTCAACTGAACCTTCACTGAAACAGGACGAAATAAAGAAAGAAATGAAAGACTACCTAAAATTCAATGAAAATGAAAGCACAACATATCCAAACTTATGGGACACTCTAAAAGTAGTACTAAGAGGAAAGTTCGTAGCACTAAGTGCCTACATAAAGAACGTGGAATAATCTCACATTAGCAACTTACTGGCACACCTGAAGGGTGTAGAACAAAAAGAAGCAAACTCACCCAAGAGGTATAGATGACAGCAAATAACCAAATTGAGGGCTGAAATCAATAAAACAGAAAAAAAGAGAACAATACAAAGAATCAATTAAGCAAAGGGTTGGTTCTTCAAGAAAATCAACAAGATAGACAAACCATTATCCAAACTAACCAAAAGGCAAAGATAGAATATCCAAAGTAACAAAATGAAAAATGAAAAGAAGGACATAACAAAAGACACTGAGGAAATCCAGAAAAACATTAGGTCATACTTTGAAAACCTGTACTAACCCAAATTGGAAAATTTAAAAGCAAGGGACAATTTTCTGGATAGGCACCACATATCAAAATTAAATCAAGACTAAATAAACAAGCTAAATAGAACTATGACCCCCAAGGAAGTAGAAGCAGTCACCAAAAGCCTCAGATGGTTTCAGGGCAAAATTCTACCAGAATTTGAAAGAAGAGCTAATACTAATACTTGCCAATTTTTTCCATACAATAGAAACAGAAGGAACATTGCCAAACAACTTTTACAAGGCTACAGTTACCCTGATGCCCAAAACACACAAAGATGCAACTAAGAAAGAGAATTACAGACCAATCTCCCTCATGGACATTAATGCAAAAATATTCAATAAAATACTGGCAATCCAAATCCAAGAACACATAAAAAAATCATCTACCATGATCAAGTAGACTTCATCCCAGAGATGCAGGGATGGTTCAACATATGAAAATTGGTCAATGTTATCTATCATATAAATAAAGTGAAAGAAAAAACCCACATGATCTTCTCATTAGATGGTGAAAAAGCCTTTGAAAAAAATCCAACACCTCTTCATGAAAAAGGTCTTAGAGAGATCAGAGAAACAAGGAACATACCTAAACATAATAAAAACAATATATAGCAAACCAATAGCCAACATCAAACTAAATGAAGAGAAACTCAAAGCAATTCCACTAAAATCAGGAACAAGAAAAGGCTGTTGACTCTCTCTGTACCTATTCAATGGAGCACTCAAAGTTCTAGCCAGAGCAACAAGACAACAAAAGGAGATCAAGGGGATAGGAATTGGAAGGGAAGAAGTCAAACTTTCGCTATTTGCAGTTGATATGATAGCATATAGAAGTAACCCCAAAAATTCTACTTGGGAACTTCTACAACTGATACATACCTTCAGTAATGTGGCAGGATAAAAGGTTAACTCAAAAAAATCAGTAGCCCTCCTATATACAAATGATAAATGGACTGAGAAAGAAATCAGAGAAATATCCCTTTACAATAGCCACAAATAATATAAGATGTCTTGGAGTAACTCTAACCAAAGAAGTGAAAGACCTGTATGACTTTGAAATATGAAATTGAAGAAGATATCAGAAAATGGAAAGATCTCCCATGCTCTTGGATAGGTAGAACCAACAGAGTAAAAACGGTAATCTTACCAAAAGCAATCTGTACATTCAATGCAATACTTATGAAAATATCAACACAATTCTGGAGTGGCATTTCAACTGTATTTTAATAAATAAAGACTGCCTGAAGATCTGGGAGTTAAATAGTCCCTCTGGTCAGCCTTACAGATCAGGTTATGGTAACACACACCTTTAATCCTAGTAGCCACACTAGTTGCCATAGAAATTGGGTGGTGCATGCCTTTAATCCCAGTTCTAAAGAGGATTATGAACATGGGAGAAAACATCTCTCAACACACAGTCTCATTCTGAGATTCCTGGAGGCAGGATTGCCATTTCAGACAGAGGTTGAGGTAAAAGCTGGCTCATTTGCTTTTCAGATCTTCAGGTTGGACCCCAACTTCTCTCCTTGGGTTTTTATTAATCATGCTTCACAATTTTAAACAGACCTTGAAAGAACAATATTCAACTTCATGTGGAAAAACATGGATATTTATATAGATAACTAAACAATTCTGAACAATAAAGGAATCTCTGGAAACATCACCATTCCTGACTTCAAGCTCTACTACAGAGCTATAGTAATAAAAACAGTTTTATATTGACATAAAAACAGACATGTGGATGAATGGAATCGAGTTGAAGACCTGATACTAATCCACACACCTATGAGCACCTGATTTTTGACAAAGCCATAATTGTACAATGGAAAAAAGAAATCATCTTCAACAAATGGTGCTGGCATAGCCAGATGTTGGCATGTAAAAGAATGCAAATAGATCCATATTTATTCCTATGAACAAAACTTAAGTCCAAGTGCATCAAAGATCTCAACACAAATCCAGTTACAATGAACCTGGTAAAAGAGAAAGTGGAAAGTAGTCTTGAATGCATTAGCTCAGAAGACTACTTCCTAAATATAACAGCAGTAGTGTAGATACTGACAGCAACAACTAATAAATATGACTTCCTGAAACAAAGAAGCTTCTGTAAGGCAAAGGGTACACTCAATAAGATAAAACAGCAGCCTACAGAATGGG
The DNA here is from genome assembly GCA_004026605.1 of Ondatra zibethicus. Classification (NCBI taxonomy): domain Eukaryota; kingdom Metazoa; phylum Chordata; class Mammalia; order Rodentia; family Cricetidae; genus Ondatra; species Ondatra zibethicus. The sequence continues at coordinate 13,052 of PVIU01023673.1, forward strand.
AAAAGATTTTCACTAACCCCACATCTGCCAGAGAGCTGATCTCCAAAATATATAAAGACCTCAAGAAACTAGGCACTGTTATGCCCAGTCCGTGGGGACCCCAAAAGATCATCAGAGAGACCAACTCACTGAAATGCAAAAGCAAGGCTTACTGTGTGCGCAATACAAGCTGGCAGGGACCTCGTCAAAGCAACTGATACAGCAGTGGCAAGAGGAGGTGCCCTGCCCTTCTAGCGGGCATTATTTAAAGGCAAAACCCAGAAAAATTACATTAACAGGGTATGGGGTGACGGGTTCAATCCTGATTGGCTCGTGTATAGGGACTTTTCAGAAATTTTTTTTTAATCTCACCTGTTTCTTGTCAAGTTTTCTTATAGGCTGACCTTCAGGTGGGGACATTCTTTGGTCATCTGTACTCTTCAGATGGTTACCCTGTTACTTTTGCCCCTAGTCATTTCTGAGGACTGGAATGTTTTACAGGAAATGGTTTACATAAGACACAAGATGGAGGTGGAGGACAAAATGGAGGAACTTTGGTTATTCAGATACCAAAATACCAAATAACTCAATTAAAAAAATGGGATACAGATCTAAACAGAGAATTCTGAACAGAAGAAACTCAAATGGCTGAAAGACATTCAAGGAATTGCTCAACATCCTTAGTCATCAGGGAAATGTAAATCAAAACAACTCTGAGATACCATCCTACACCTGTGAGAATTGCTAAGATCAAAACGCTGATGACAGTTTATGTTGGAGAGGATGTTGAATAAGGGGAACACGCCTGCAGTGCTGGTAAGAATGCAAACTTGTGCAGCCACCTTGGAAACCATTATGGCGGTTTCTCAGAAAATTGGGAATCAGCCAGCTCAGGACCCAGAAATACCACTCCTGGGCATATACCAAAGGATGCACAATTAGAACACAAGGACATTTTCTCGACTATGTTCATAGCAGCATTATTTGTAATAGCCAGAACCTGGAGACAACCTAGATGCCCCTCAACTGAAGAATGGATAAAGAAAATGTGGTACATTTACATAATGGAGTACTACACAGCAGAAAAAAAAATGACGTTTTGAATTGCAGGAAAGTGAATAGAAATAGAAAAAAATCATCCTGAGTGAGGTAATGTAGACCCAGAAAGACAAACACCACATGTGCTCACTCACGAGTGAATGTTAGATGTAAAGTGAAGGACAACCAGACTACAATCCACAGCTCCAAAGAAGCTGGGTGAAAAGGGAACTCCTAAGAAGGGCGCACATAGAGGGCCCCAGGAAGGGAAAATAGTTATGATTTCCTGAGTTAACTGGGAGGGGACATGGGAGGGAGATGATGGGGGATGGGAACACGAGGGATCAAGAGGAACAAGTTGGGGGAGGGACAGAGGGGGGCGTAATGAAAGAGAACTCTTGACAGAGGGAGCCATTATGGGGCTAGGGAGAAACCTGGTGGTAGGGAAGTTCCCAGAAACCCACAAGAATGACCCCAGTTAAGAGTCCTCGCAACAGTGGAGAGGGTGTCTGAACTGGCCTTCTCCTTTAATTGTTTAGTGACTACCCTAACTGTCACCATAGAACCTGATATTACTGTGCGTGAGAACGAACCACTAGATACACAACAATACCCACTTCAAAAGTTTTATTAATAAAGGAAAGGAAAAGGGACAAGTGGGGGTGCACAGGCCTGTCTGAGAGCAACTTGGCGGGAGAGGTTAGAGCGGGCATGTCTGCTTTCCAAAGGCTGTTTAGCGCATGTGCATAGGGGTTTACATAGCCAACTCACGCATAGATTATGTGGCCACTCTGCGCGTCAATTACATAGGGCAGAAGGGTGACTAGGCAGTTTTGTCTGAATGCTGATGGTGCATGTACAGCTGTGGAATCCGGAAATGCTAAGGCCTAGGGGTGGCTAAGCATTCGCCTGAAGAGTGACCGCTGGGGGACCTTGCGTGTGAGGGAAAGGATAACAGAACTTAGCGTCCAGTAACTGATGCAAGCAGCTGCAGAGACCCACGGCCAAGCACGGCCTGAGCTCCTGGACTTCAGCTGCAGAGAGGGAGGAGGGATTACATGAACAAGTGGGGGGCGGGGATCAACACCACAGCGACAGCTGACCCAAGCTAGTGGGAGCTCAGGGGACCCTCGGAATGTGGCTGACAGTTATGTGGCTTGATCTGTTGAGGGAACCCCTGGCAGTCGCATCACACCTATCCCAGGTGCATGAACTGGCTTTTTGGAGCCAATTCCCTTATAGTGAGATACCTTGCTCACCCTTGATACAGGGGGAGGGGCTTGATCCTGCCTCAATTTGGTACGCCAGACTTTGTTGACTCCCCATGGAGGGCCTCACCCCCTCTGAGGAGCAGATGGGGGTGGAAGGGCAGGAGGCTCAGGGGAGGGGCAGGAGAAGGGTAGGAAGGGGAAATTACGGGCGGTGGTGGCGCACGCCTTTAATCCCAGCACTCGGGAGGCAGAGGCAGGCGGACCTCTGTGAGTTCGAGGCCAGCCTGGTCTACAAGAGTTAGTTCCAGGACAGGCTCCAAAGCAACAAAGAAACCCTGTTTCGAAAAACCACACACACACACACACATGCACACACAAAGAGAAAAAAAAAAGGAGGTATGTAAAATGAAAAAAAAATTTTAATTAAAAATAAAATACAGCACTTCATGAAGGGCTTCACATTCTGCTGCCAGCTTGAGAAGCAATGGGTCCGTCTTGGACCAGAGCTCTCCTCGTTTCCCTGCACTCAGGTGAACGAACTGAAACTACTTCTAGAATTCCTTGAAAGCAAGATACCCAAGAAGCATTCCTTTCTCAAGGAGAACTCTTTAAAATAGCCTATATTTTAAAATATATTTAAAACATTTAAAAATATTTTTAATATATTTAAAGTATTTTTTAAAAGTATTTAAAATGCTTTTCACCCTGCAGCCTGTAAGGGGAGGGGTCTGGACAGCTTCCTCAAAGGCAGCTTCCCTATTAGTTCAGCGCAAAGTGCTAGGTTCTTTTTTCATGGAATTCATTTATTTAACAACCACAAGCTCTTTTACCTTAGCTTTCACTCACCGCATATTTTTCATGCCTTTATTCTCTGAACCTTGCTCCCTGCAGTGCTCACTGCAACCCTAGATAAAGTCCATCAGCAATCACCACACACAGCCCGAATGCTATAACATGGTCGACCTTCTGAACTAGCCCAGTGCTTTCTAATTCAACCTCATTTAAATTCTCAGGCCGTGGGCAAGAGGCAGATAGTCTGTTTGACATAATGTAAGGTGAATGACCCATAACCTATTTTAAGCACGGCACTTATTCCCATCAGAAACCTCAAAGCATGCATTACTGTCCGTATTCCAGTCTTTGGAGCACCCATCAAAATCATCTATTAAGCTGAGCTTACAGAATTCTAGGGCTTCTTTGACTTTCCATCACCAAACTCCCTCAGGTTTCCTCCATAACCCAGTTCTCAAGTCCTAGGAATCACACAGCCAGGTTTAGCCACAGCAATGACTTCACTTCTCTGCTGCTAATTCTGTGTATTACTTAGCCTGTGAGCTGCTCTGGTAAAAATACACGCCATAGGACTCCGAGGGAGAAAAGGGCTCATGAGTTTCAGTGTATCATGGAGGGGCTGGCATGGCCAAGTAGAGCAGTTCACATCACTGCCAGACCAGGAAGGAAGCTCAAAGAATGTCACAAGAAGGAATAGGTACACACCACCAAAGACCCACTGACCTCCTCCCTCTAGATTCTATATCCAAAGATTGTAGACTTTGTCAACATAGCAACACCAGCTGGGGCTATGAGCCCTTAGGAATATTTCAGAGTCAGATCACAGCAGAAGGCAGCACATTTCCCTACAACACCAGAGAAAATGCATGTGTGTCAACCCTCCCACCCAGCTAAATTCCCTGCAGCTGAAATATCAGCAGCCAAAATAATACAGAAGAGCACATGACGACGTGAAAAAAAAGGAGAGAGGACATATTTAAGCTGATGTTCCTGAACAAAGAAAGATCTTTCCACAAACATTCTCTGAGCATCTATCGAAATTGCTTCTGCTTGTTTACAGTGAACGTTCCTGGATTTTATCTGCACGCTGAGCCTGGGTCATGTGAAAACATACTCTAGGAGGGAAACACTCAGCCCTCGCGGCCTTGGCTTCACGCTTCTTTATTTACTCAGGGTTCTACTAACCTGAAATAAATCAGATCAAGAGTAATAGTTTTCATTAAAGTTTTTCTACATACCTCTCTAGTATTCATAGGAATACTAGAAAAACATCCATAAACGTAAGAATATGATATACCATGCCTAATAAGTCTTCCTGAGAAGAAAAGGATTACGGCTGCTAACACCCTCATTTTTAGATATGACAGAAAACAAATATGGACCTGTGAGAGGAAAAGAAATGTGCCTACTTATGTATACACACACACACACACACACACACACACACACACTGAGTAAATAAATACAATTTTCTAAAATTGAAAAAGCATATCTTTCTTGTAATAATAATTGATGCCTGTCAAGTCTGAGAAATACAGCATTTAGCAATGTTGAATCTCTCTCTCTCTCTGTACTTTTCCTCTTCAGGGAAAATAAATGAGTCACATCAAATGTGATTATTGTGACAAAGGAATGGTATGTTTTGTTGGGTAGCCCCATGACATTTCTCTTCACTTTTTGTTCAAAGATCAGTTCTGTAGAAAAAAGTCTAGAAGAATTCACTCCAGCAACTGTAGGTCAGAACTATAGCCTTAGGCAAAATTAGCCAGATTTTATATTAAAACCATGTCCTTTGCACACATCACCTTACTGAGCAACAAATTAACTCATTGTCTATTAATAGCATGTGTTCTAGTTAGTGGTTTAAGATAGAGACATTTTAAAGATCCACATAAAGGAAATCATTATTCAAAAAGTGTAAGTACATGATATAAAATAAAAATCTCCTTTAGTTTCTTGTTACTGACTGGGGTGGAGGGGGTTGGAAAAACTGGGGTGACTATCAACAAATAGAATGACAAACAGAATGCAATCACAAAAGCGTGATAATTAATGGGGTCCTCCGCTTTGAGGGAGGCCAGTGGGGCTTCTCTCACAGTTCTAGCAATTGGTTAACCATTTGTTTCTCTTTGTCCTTTACAGGCTAGGGATCAAATTTTGAGTGCTAGAAAGCTCTGCCGCTGAGCTGTACTGCTAGGACTCTTGAATTGTCCTAAATCACTTCAAGTCAAGATGACTTGCAAGCTCACCACTTGCCTTTTATATACGCATTGAAGAAACAGCAAATAGAACCGAACTTTGTAAATTACACCTTTGTGTAATTTGATTCCATCTACTCAGAGTGACAAGTTTTCTGTTCATGAGAGAGTGCTTCTAGCAGAGCCAAATGTGAGAGTGTCTCTTCAAAAGGTCAAAGAAATGGCATTGTTTACTGGCTCTTCTATCCTTTCTTGATTAAAATTCTACACCTTCTTTGATTCTTATGCCAGACTTACTCATTCATGACCACTCAGGTGTCTCTGATCTCTCCCTTTTTTTAACAGCAACTATATTTATTGTTTACATAGATGCATTACTAATTAGTTTAAAGCACGCTTTTATTTTGTTCATGTTTTCTTATCTTGTATCTTTTGAATAGAAGTATATAAAGGATCCACTGAAGTTTTAAACATGTGTGGATATGTAATATTTTGTAGCTTAACTTAAAAAAAACTGTACCTGGCTTGAACACCATTCTAAGGGAGAGAGAGAGAGAGAGAGAGAGAGAGAGAGAGAGAGAGAGAAGAGAGATTGCCTTCTGGCACTGAAGTAGGACTGACACCTTACAGAATAACAATGATGTCAACTTGCAAGTTTCTGGTTACAAACATGGGGGAAGATGTGAGAAGAAGTGAAGACGATGATTTGTGGAAGATTTGCTGGTTTTCCTGAAAGATGCATAAGACTTATAGTGGCAACAGATGTCAGGGCTAAAGCCCACATGACCAGCTCCTCGACAGAGTGGCTGAAGGAGTTAGGAACATCTGTTGAAACCAGTCACTTCCCAATATCACAGCAGTGCTAAGCTATAAAGACAGAGAAAAACACCATTCATAACAGAGACCAAAACATAAAATCACTGGACTGATTGAAGAGAAAATGTCTGAACCTGTATTAAGTATTATAAAAAATTCACTAAGAGATAAAAGGAAGATTGACTAAATAAAAAATAATGTATGTACCTTAAAGAGAAGGGGAATAAACTCTACATAGTTCTCTCAAAATTCAATAAAGATATAACAACGTTAATGAAATATATTTGTAGAGAGTTAAAAAACAGAAAATTTATATAAAAATGGCAAAACAGAGGGGAAAATCTTAGGACTAGAAAAGACAAGGATCCTCAGTCTGCATTTTGGAATGCACTATGTATCTGGAAGTGAGAATGCTGTTCTTAATTTTAGGAGATACAGGTTTGTCAGGGGAACAAGACTGTCACCTCTGACACAAAGCCAGTGGAGTACAAACACTGAGCAAATGGCAAAGACAGTATTTGATGTGAAACAATGAAGGAATAAATGAGTTAAGAAATAGCAGTGGATTTCCTGGCTATTTGGAACATCTATTAGACTCAGTGTGGGTGCTTTGGATCCCTTGAGAGTTCATCCAGATGAGAAGGCCACCAATGTTTGCCTATTGTTCTCAACCGCATTCATTTGGGAGGGGGAATATTTCATATGATAGTGAGCTGAAAGTCCAGTACATTGAGACATGTAGTAGGAGGTGCAGGCTGTGTCCCGCTGCCTGGCTAGCTTACACCCGAAACCAGCTTCAGTCTTGGACAGGAGAACCATGGCGTCTGCCACACTGCCCTTCTTCCTCCCAGCATTCCGTTCTGTCTACTCTGCCTACCTGATTTTCTGCCCTATCAAAAGGCCAAGGTAGTTTCTTTATTCACCAATGAAAGCAACACAAATATAGAAGAACCTCCTACACCAGAGACGCCTCTCACTCTGCAGCCCTGGCTGGCCTTGAACCCATGCTCCTCCCGCAGCAGCTCCTTACTTCTGGAATTACAGGCATGTATGCAACACCAGGATTGAGTATTCTTCACTTGCTATGAAATGCAACTTGCCCCATTTTCTGGGTTAAAGTTCAATCTTCTCTGATGATAACAAACTCTAGAAATACATAATTTCCTTTGCTTACAACTTTGCTCATGTATCTTTTTCTTTTAGTTTCAGTATTTAATTTTTATTCAAGCACTTAAGCAAAATCTTCTTCTGCTCATGATTTCTTGCACTGAGCTCTGGACATCTACTTGTTCAATTATCTAAAAAGTATGCATGAAAATAATATAAGCAATAGGCTGCATGACTTCATATCTTCCCACAGGTGAACATTCAGTCACTTAAAAAATCCAAAGTATCTAACACTAGAAAGTTTTCATCATGATATGAATTAGGATTTTAAATTTATAATTTAAATGTGGAGTTATGTAAACCTTAAATTGAAAAACAGGTGTTGATGGGTGAGGACACGGGTCAAAGAATCCCAGGCTAACTCCAAAATATTCCAAATATATTTTCTTTATTATAAGGGGCAAACTCACGAAACAAAAAGGAGAAGTCCAACCTCAGCTGTGTAGCGCAGGAACCAGAGAGAGTGAGCCCTGAGCGGGCTGGCAGTTTTCTCTGGGTACCCAAAAGACCACACCCTAACCTGGTTCAACCTCTTACAGGTTATTGGCTGAGAGAGGCTCCCCATCAATTTGGGGCTGATTAGGAGACTCATGGGGTAAAGGCACTGCTGCCAGGCCTGACTTCCATCAAGAACCAATTTGCTCAAGTTGTCCACGGATCCACACACACGCACCACCACATGTATGTGCCCACACCTCTACACAACAATATCCACACGAACAGGCAAATGTAAAAAATGTATATTAAAAAGTAAATGAAAATTTCCTGGTTTAAATATACCCTTTTGGGCTCAATAAACCTATTAAAAATCAAGTGATTTCTATGAAGTTCAGTGTGGTTGGTTTTATGTTGAGGTCTTTGTTCCATTTGGCCTTGAGTTTTGTGTATGGCGATAGATATGAATCTATTTTCATTCTTCTACATGTTGATATCCAGTTATACCAGCACCATTCGTTGAATATGCTTTCTTTTTTACATTTGATATTTTTGGTCTTCTATTCGGTTCCATTGGTCCTCCTGTCTGTTCTTATGCCAGTACCAGGCTGTTTTCAGTACTGTAGCTCTGTAGTAGAGTTTGAAGTCAGGGTTTGCGATGCCTTCAGGAGTTCTTTATTCTATATTTATTTATCGTATTTATAGTACAGGATTGTTTTGGCTATCCTGAAGTTTTTTTCCTTTTTTGCCTTTCCATATGAAGTTGAGTATGGTTCTTTCAAGGTTTGTGAGGAATTTTGCTGGGAATTTGCATTGAATCTGTAGATTGCTATTGGTAGGATTGCCATTTTTACTATGTTAATTCTACCAGTCCAAATGTATGGGAGATCTTTCCATTTTCTGGTGTCTTTTTTCAATTTCTTTCTTCAAAGATTTAAAGTTCTTGCCATACAGGTCTTCCAGTTGTTTGGTTAGAGTTACTTCAAGACATTTTATATTATTTGTGGCTATTGTGAAGGGTGATGTTTCATACACTTGAATGCATTGGCACAGGAGACCACTTCCTAAATATAACTCCAGTAGCATAGACACTGAGATTAGTAATGATTAATAAATGGGACCTCCTAAAACTGAGAACCTTCTGTAAAGCTAAGGATACATATGGTCAGCAAGACAAAATGGCAGCCTATAGAATGAAAAAAGATTTCACCAACTCCACATTGGACAGAGGTCTGATCTCTAAAATATACAAAGAACTCAAGAAATTGGTCATCAAAAGAACAAATAATCCAATAAAAAATGGGGTACAGACCTAAAGAGAGAAGTTTCAACAAATGAATCTAAAATGGCTGAAAGACACTTAAAGAAATGCTAATCATCCTTAGTCATCAGAGAAATGCAAATCAATACAACCCTGAGATTCCATCTTACACCTGTAAGAATGGCCAAGATTAAAAACACTGATGACAACTTATGTTGGAGAGGTTGTGGGGTAAAGGGAACACTTCTGCATTGCTGGTGTGAGTGCAAGCTGGTACAGCCCCTTTGGATATCAATATGATGATTTCTCTGAAAATTAGGAAACAACCTAGCTTAAGACCCAGCAATACCACTTTTGGGTATATAACCAAAGGATGCCCAATGTTCATAGCAGCATTATTTGTCATAGCCAGAACCTGGAAACAGCCTAAATGCTCCTTGACCCAAAATGGATAAAGAAAATGTGGTACATTTATACAATGGAGTACTTACTACACAGCAGAAAAAAATAATGACATCTTGAAATGTGCAAGCAAATAGATGGAGCTAGAAAACATCATACTGAGTGAAATAACACAGATACAGAAAGACAAATATAATATGTACTCATCCATAAGTGGCTTTTGAACATAAAGCAAAGAAAAACAAACCTATAGTCCACAACCCCAGACAACCTAGACAACAAAGAGTACCATAAGAAAGACATACACGGATCTAATCTCCGTGGGGATCATGGGAGAGGGAGGAATGGGAGGGGGAAGGCAGAGAGTAGAGAAAAACACATAGCTCAGTAAAACACTAAAAACAAACAACAAATATGTGACTGTTTTTGCGGTCCTGAAGTGGGAATCTTACCACTTGTGTAGCGCACCTCACTAAAATAGAATCAATAATAACTAAAACTTGTGAGGAAGGTGGGGGAATAGAAGTTACCTCCAAGTGATCAGGTTAAAGAAAGTCAGTAAAAGAGGAAGGACCTCATTTCCACAAGAAAGTCTCCAGAAACCCACAAAGACAGTGAAAAGTGTTGAGAAAGGACAGGCTAGGTGACCTCATATGGGAGGTCCTTCTGCATATGTGTGGCTTTTATTGGTAAATGAATAAAGAAGCTGCTTGGGCCTATAACAGGGCAGAATAGAGTTAGATGGGAAAACTAAACTGAATGCTGGGAGAAATAAGGCAGAGTAAGAGAGACATCATGCATCTGCTGCAGGAGACATGCTGGACGGAAACTTCCTGGTAGGTCACAGCCACGTGGCAACACACAGATTAATAGAGATGCATTAATTTAAGATGTAAGAGCTAACTAGAAATATGCATAAGCTAATAGGCCAAGCAGTGTTGTAATTAATACAGTTTCTGGGTGATTATTTCAGGTCTGGGTAGCCGGGGACAAACAAACAGCCTCTGTCTACAGTGACCCACTAAAAGAAGACAACCAATCCAAACACGGCTCTAGATTGGTGGTTGCCCAGTAGAGAAGATTGAGTGGGAACTGCATCCAAAGCTGCAGATGACGGAGAGAAAACGATGAGCATTGGAGAGGATCTCTCTGTGGACTTGAAGGGCAGGGGCTGCATGCTATGCTGAGAAAGAGTCTGTTGTCGAAAACTGTGCTCTGGAGGGGTCCAGCAATGCAGAAGGATCTTGCCTTACAGAGTCTGACCTTTCCCTGTTGCAGTCCCAGGATGAGGCAGAGGTCAAGGAGACAGTTGAAAGCAACTGTGGTAGGAAGCTCTCGGCTGAGGCAGCGAGGGAAATTCTTCCTGCAGTGGTCCAGAACAGGTCTCATCAACTGAGAAGAACTCTGGGTTTGATAGGCCTGAATTTGTTGTCAGTGGGGTGATAGTCTCCTGGGCCAACTTCCCTCACTGCTATAGTCTGAAATCATCGCAGCTCCAGGGAAGAACTGGACACTCACCGCTGCATCCCTCCACCAGGAAGACCAACAGTCAGCAGGCACAGAAGTAAAAGCTAAGTCTTTTGCCTGTGTCATTTGTAGTGCTTTTCCCCCACTTCCAATGCACTTGGAAGAAGCTAGAATACCAGCCACTCGATGGGGGTACGAGCTGGAGTTACAGGAAGGGGGAGAAATCACAGGCTTCAAACTAAGTGTAGACAGCAAGGCCCTTGGTGTGCACAGGAGGCAGTCACTGAAGTGGAGAGAACTCAGGCAGGCAGTGGACAGGTATGCAATCTGGGCTCGGCATCAGCATAAACCACAGGGAAAAATAAGCCACCGCAAATATTTTTCTTACGCCTTTCCCACTATTGTATAATCTTTCTTCTCTTCTATTTTTCCATTCCATGTGTTTCTTTTTTTAAAATTTTTTGTCACGTTTTTAGTAGTATTGACTTTATTTGTGATTATTCATTTAACAGATGCTCTTGTTTTTATGTTTTATTCATTTTACGTATATCTAACTCTGTTTTTGACATTTCTTAGTACTGGAAAGTTCTAGAGAATTTTCTATCCAACAAACTCAGAATCCCCTGGAAGATTTTCTAAACCATACCATATTCTTGACCAAAGAGGTCGATTAATGTTCTACAAAAGCATTATCACTTGTATCTTCTCAGATTACCCTGCACAAAAATCAATTTAAAATAGATCAATGACTTTAATGTAAGACCTGAGACCTTGAAACTGGAAAAATACTTCAAGATATACACATAACTACAGTCTTTCTGGAAAGGACTCCAGAAGCTTAGGGAACAACATGGGAATTGACAAATAGGATCCTGTGACATTAGAATCTTCTGTACCACAAAAGAAACATTCATCATAGTGAAGAAACACTCTAAAGAATGGAAAATAATCTTAACTAACTGTATATCAGGCATGTTACTATGTAAACTACATAAAGAATTTCAATAGTCAGTAAATTATCCAATCAAAGAATATGCTAAGGAACTACCTAGGCATCTCTTAACAGAAGATCTGCAAATGGCCAATGAATATTTGAAAAGATATTTATTATCCTTAGCTATCAAGAAAATGTAAACTAAAATGGCTTTGAGATCCTGTCTTATCCAGTTTGGAAGGCCTTACATCAAGATTTGAATGACATGAACGACAACAAATGTTGGCAAGGATGTAGGGGAAGAGGAACCATTTATTCATTGCTGGTGGCAATGTAAACTTGTACTGCCACTATAGAAATTCTTGTGGAGGTTTCTAAGAAACCTAAACATAGAATACCATATGACCAGGTCTATACCACTCTTGGTATACAAGTAAAGGACTCTAAGTCAGCACAACACTAAAATACTTATACATCCATGTTTGCTGCTGCACAACAACTGAGAAATGAACCAGCCTACATATACATCAATAGATGAATATATAAAGTAAATGTACTACATACACATAATGGAATTTCATCCAGGTATAAAGAAAAAATGAAAGTATGACATTTGCAGAAAAATTGGATAGTAGTCATACTTTGTTTATAATCCAACAAATAAAGCTTCCCTGTAGTTCAGAGGGCAGAACTAAACCACTAGTTAGCCAAAGAGGCCAGGCAGTGGTGGCACACACCTTTAATTCCAGCAGTCAGGAGACAGAGGCAGACAGATCTCTGTGAGTTCAAGGCCACCCTGGGCTACAGGAGATTGAATCTGTCTAAAAGAGAAACAGAACTCACACAAAGGTGATCCTAGCACTTGGGATCACATGCCTTTAATCCCAGCACTAGGGAGGTGGAGACAGGAACAATATGACTGGGCAGAGAGAGGAATATAAGGCAGGAGGAGACAGCAGTTCAGATGCAGTCTGAGGATTCAGTCTGAGCATGCAGTGTGAGTATTTGTAGGGACAGCATCACCCCTTTAGTTTGAGCATTGGTAGATGTAAGAACTTTACTGACTGGCCACTGTGCTTTTCTGATCTTCCAACATTAACCACTTTATCTGACTCTGGGTTTTTATTATTGAGACCAATTAGAATTTGTGCTATAATGGATAGAACTGAAGATAATAAGATTAAGCAATAAATAAATAAAAATAAATAATTAAAGTCTGGATTCAGAAATACAAACATCATGTTTTCTCTCCTGTGCAGAATCTAGTTTTAGTTTATGTGTGTCTGTGTATCTATGTTTATATCATAAAAAGAGAAAGATGAGTATGAGAGGTGGGGAAGAGATCTTATGGGAGCAGAGAAAAGCTGTCACTGAATACACATCATATGAAAACCAAAGCATGACTGTTGTGGGAATTCATTCAGCCAACAGCCTTTTGGATACCAGCCCATTAGGGCATGGTCTGAGGTACTATAAGCACAGACAGGAAGTGTGTAAGCACAGACAGGAAGTGTGTAAGCACAGACAGGAAGTGTGTAAGCACAGACAGGAAGTGTGTAAGCATAGATAGGAAGTGTGGAAGCACAGACAGGAAGTGTGTAAGCACAGATAGGAAGTGTGGAAGCACAGACAGGAAAGTGTATAAGCACAGACAGGAAGTGTGGAAGCACAGACAGGAAAGTGTGTAAGCACAGACAGGAAGTGTGTAAGCACAGACAGGAAAGTGTGTAAGCATAGATAGGAAGTGTGGAAGCACAGACAGGAAGTATGTAAGCACAGGCAGGAAGTGTCTAAGCACAGACAGGAAGTGTGAAAGCACAGACAGGAAGTGTGTAAGCACAGACAGGAAGTGTGTAAGCATAGATAGGAAGTGTGTAAGCACAGACAGGAAGTATTTAAGCACAGACAGGAAGTGTGTAAGCACAGACAGGAAGTGTGTAAGCATAGATAGGAAGTGTGGAAGCACAGACAGGAAGTGTGTAAGCACAGACAGGAAGTGTGTAAGCATAGATAGGAAGTGTGGAAGCACAGACAGGAAGTGTGTAAGCACAGACAGGATGTGTACTCTCCCCTTTTTACCCTTTCCCTTGGTTGGTGGTCAGAGTTCAGTTTGCAGCTCCCAGTGCCCAGAGAACAGAGGAACACAGTGGCTTTCTTATTGTGAGTGCTCCCCAGGAAA
>PVIU01023674.1:0-26975 GCA_004026605.1 Ondatra zibethicus
CCATGCTACACAGACTACATGGGAGGGCACGCTGCACACACTACAGGGGAGGCATGTTGCACACACTACAGGGGAGGGCACGCTGCACACACTACAGGGCCTAGCATGCTGCACACACTACAGGGCCTAGCATGCTGCACACACTACAGGGCCTAGCATGCTGCACACACTGCAGGGGAGGGCATGCTGCACACGCTACATGGGAGGGCATGCTGCACACGCTACATGGGAGGGCATGCTGCACATACTGCAGGGGAGGGCATGCTGCACACACTGCAGGGGAGGGCATGCTGCACACACTACAGGGGAGGGCATGCTGCACACACTACATGGGAGGGCATGCTGCACACACTACAGGGGAGGGCACGCTGCACACACTGCAGGGGAGGCATGCTGCACACACTGCAGGGGAGGGTATGCTGTACACACTGCAGGGGAGGGTATGCTGCACATACTGCAGGGGAGGGCATGCTGCACACACTGCAGGGGAGGGTATGCTGCACACACTGCAGGGGAGGCATGCTGCACACACTGCAGGGGACGGTATGCTGCACACACTGCAGGGGAGGGCACGCTGCACACACTGCAGGGGAGGTATGCTGCACACACTGCAGGGGAGACTATGCTGCACACACTGCAGGGGAGGCATGCTGCACACACTGCAGGGGAGACTATGCTGCACACACTGCAGGGGAGGGAAGGTCAGAACACCTCGTTTTAAAGTAGGTTGTTAAGCAAAGACACAAAAATAATCTTGATAAATTGGTAGCAAACTGGAAATAGATGTCTCTTGCCCAGATTATCATTTACTAATTAACTAATCAAGATACCTATTTAGAAATTAGCTAATCTATTGTGTGTATATGTGTATATATATTCCAAGCTCCATTTAGACTTCTTTTGAGAATTCTGAATAATTTGTAAACATCACCTCACTTTTCAGGAAAGGTGGAAATATCAGCTGTACATTTAATATTAACTGTGACTGACACACAAATTTATTGAAGAGCCTAAAGGACTGTCTCAAACTGGAGAGGGAATGACTTGCTTTTAGAATGTTGTGATTACACTGCAGCCAAGTATTGTAAGTCATGAAAGCTCTGGAGGAGACTGCCATGTGTTTAACAACTAGAGCAGAGAATATGCAGTCGACGAAATCATAGTCATTATTGTAGGTAGCATGTGGGCTTGCTTTCTTATAAGCAAATCTGAAAAAAATTCATGTTATCAGGCCTCTGGATTTCATAATCTCTGAGAGGGGTGTCACAGTGCAGGTTCTGAAAGAGATTGGTTTATAAGAACTTTTTAAAGGAGTTGTGCAAATCTGCAAGCTCTTAGTTTAATTCCTTTCCTGACTTATCCTTTATCATAGAGCTAAAAAGAACTTCACACTTTGAATCCTAAAACTTATTATGAGAAAAATTGTTGCAGAGATATGAGATTAATGACTCAGGAGAAAGTCCAAACTTGACTACTTCTTTCTAGGAAATTGCAAACCACATCATTGTAAGGGACTGAAGGGCAGAGCAAAGAGCTCTTAGCTGCAGCTAATGTGTATGTAGCAGTTTTACACAGCATCGACATAGAGTTTGAGGCTTAGTTTGTAGCTCTGTTATGTTGAAAATACAACAGGGCTTGGTGTCACAGGCTTGTAATCTAGCTAACTGAGAGTCTTAGCTAATTGAGGCAGGAGGATTGCAAGGTCAAAATCAGTTCCAGACACCTGGATAGCTTATTGAGGCCCTATACTAAAGTAAAAGCTGAAAAGGGGATTGGGGCTGTAGCTTAGGTGCTAGGGTCACTCTCTGCTACAGCTGTTCTCAGCCTTCCTAATGCTGCTGCCCGTCAGTACAATTCCTCATGTTATGGTGACCAACAACCATAAATTTATCTCTGTTGCTACTTTATAACTGTAATTTTGCTATGACTATGAATCATAATGTAAATATCTGATATGCAGGATATCTGATATGCAACCCCCCAAATTGTTTGTGACCCACAGGTTGAGAACCATTTCTCTAGTACTATAGAAAAGGAGAAAAAGTTAAAAGTGAGCACTTCCACAGCTTAACAGTAGAATAGAAGGTCTTGAGCAATTATGATCACATTTCCATAGCCTTTGTTTAAGGGAAATGTTGGTTTAGATGTGAAAGTCCAGTTGTATAGTGACACAGATTTGCTATACTTACCGTGTTATCATGTGAGCATCGTGAACCCATGTTACTGCTTTGTACTCGAATTATTATGCAATTGCCACTCTATTACTGCACAGCAACTTGCAGTGAACAATGCCTACTTAAAGCCCAGAGTGAGACAAAAATTCATGCCCAGCTGGATGCAGATGAATGGCAGCTACATGGTGTGAGCAGGATGCTCTACGTCAGGGGCATTCCTGCTATTATGGAGCTTGAAAGAGAACAGAACAAAAAGAGTCATGGTTGCATGGATGCTTTTATGGATGATCAAGTTTGAATTAGCATATGCAGAACTTTCCAAGACAATGAATGTCTAGTCTGTTAATTGTCTAGAGTGAATTCTTTCTTAGCACTTCATCTGCCTTGTAATTAGCTGTAGCTCAGTAGTGAAGTCATGACACATGCACACAGTAGCACCGAAGGAAGGGGTGACACTGTGCAGTGCACTCTGTGCATATTAAATCAGGTGCTGGCTTCCCAAGTGGTCAGGAACAGCTTTCAGGTTCCTGGATGTGTCTCTGTGGAATCCATATGCAGCATTAAATGTATTGAAACAAAGAACTCTGGAAGCGTGTGATTGGCTATAATGTCAAGATGTCTCAGTGTTCAGCCTCCATCTTTCTAAAGCTGAGATTCGGACCCACAGACACGTCTGGAGCTGTTCTCTTAGTTGTTCTAGAAAAGCCAGGAGGGTCTTTTTCTTGCCATTGTTGTCTTTGCTCTGCTCTGCTAAATTATTCTTAAATATCTTAGTTTAAACTAAATTTAAGTGTTATTTTAAAACTTTCTCTATATTCTTGCTTTAGAAAATGTCTTATTGCTTGATATTACTCCTATGTGTTTTGAGGGAGCTTTTTATTTGGTTTTACAGATAATGCACGTATAGTTATAGTTCATGAATATTGAAGGTAAGTGTGTTCACACACCCACTATTATCTCCTTAAAATTATTTCTTAGCTGTCTAGAGATTGACAAAGAATCCCAGAAAGGTACTTGATTCCCATGTAAAAAGTTCTGGGATTGAGAAATAGATGAGCAAGATCTCATCAGACTTATAGAATGATTTTAGCAAATAAATTTTAGAGCCCTAAATTTCAGACTTTATTTTAAATAGGTGATATTCTAGAATTAAATACCGTATTTGTATTTAAGAGATACCCCTTCTCATACTGCCACTATTTATTCTACTTAGTTTTTCTGTCATTGGACTGTGCTGAACAGAGACTATCATCCCCAAAGTAAATGCAGAATCTAAATATAACCAAGCACAGGTTTTATGAAATGCTCAGAAGTATATGTCAATGTTGTTAGAAAGAAAAGATCCAATGGTGTCTCAACAGGTTTTTCAATTTCTTTCTGTCTCTAGCAGGAAAAAATTATATTAGTTATCATGTTTTCAAATAATAGGAAAACATCAACCATTACTTGAAAAATATGAAAGGTTTCCATTTCAAATATTGATAAAACAATAATTATATGATTAGAATTATTTACAATCTTATAAATGTAGTAGCTTTACTTTTCCTTTTGACTTAGTTCATAGTAGGTCGTGACATGGCTCTAGGAGCCTTTTCTCCTCTTCCTAGAATTCATTACACTCAGGACAATAATCTACAGGTAGCATACTTGTGTGTTTAAGTTTTAAGTCTTTCTTAAATTGATTACTTTTTTTTAATGGTTTGGACCTGGAAATGTTTAAAAATATCTAAACAATTTACTGACCTTTCCCCAGGCTATTAACTATTTCCTTTAGACCGCAACGTTTTTGTAGAAATTGTTTTAAATGTTACTTATAGCAGAACTCTTATTCATTCCATTCATCATACTGCTGTAGATAAATTAATCTGAGACATAAAGTCTTACACAGTTTTTTAAATGGTGTTTCTATGTAGCCCAATCTAGCCTAGAACTTGTGAACTTCTTCCTCTGCCTTTGAAGTCCTGGGATTACAGACATGACTCCATCCTGGTGACTTACAGAGTGTGGATGACTCCACAAACCTCTTTACTTTCAGCTAGTCTTTATTTAGCTGAACATTACCTTCTCTTAGTATTTATGCTTTGCCACAGTGAAATAAGGACTGAGATGTAGAAGGAGTGACTACTGTATATATATATATATAGTACTGACTATGTAGTACTGTATAGATATAGTATATATAGTACTATATATAACATATATAGTATTGACTATATAGTACATATAGTACTGACTATGTAGTACTATATAGATATACTATATATAGTACTGACTATATAGAACTATATAGTATATATACTACTGACTATATAGTGCTATATAGTATATATAGTACTGACTATATAGTACTATATATAGAATATTTAGTACTGACTATATAGTACTATATATAGTATATTTAGTGCTGACTATATAGTACCATATATATGTTTAGTACTGACTATATATACACACATATACTGACTATATATAGTATATATGTACTGACTATATAGTACTGTGTGTGTGTGTGTGTGTGTGTGTGTGTGTGTGTATAGTACTGACTATAATGTAGTACTGTAACTATAAAACATTAAGATTTGTTTCTAGGTAGCAATTTTTCTCCAAGAAATTGGTATTCTTTAAAATGATAAAAAAAAGATAAATTTAGTTTTGAAGTATTTTCAGACTTAATACTTGCTGTGTTAGACTTTCACTAGACAAACAGAACTCATAGCATGGATAAGGAGAGTAGGAGGAAGCAAGGAGTGGACTCACAAGATTATGGGGGCTGTCTAGGCGTGTCTTCGGTGGGTGAAGCAGGCTGGCGGGAAGGACAGGCTAGAACACTTGGGTACAAACAAGTAAAGCTAAACTTACAAGTGAATATGTCTGAGCAAAGCCTGTTTGTTATAAATCATTTCAACTGACTGAATTAGGCCCACCCTGTCTATCTGTTACAATCTTTACAGTTATGTGATATAGCTTTATCTCCTTATAAACATAAGCAGTACATCCATGATAAAATCCAGAAGTACTAAATTTGATGCCAGTGCTGGTGTCTAATATAACATTTTAAAATATTTTTATTGAAATAGAAATAAAATATACATTTTTAATATTGCTGTTTATCAGAGCTAAAAGGATGCAATTACAATCATCCAGTTACCTTTTCCTGTTGTTTATTTGACACAAGGTTTCTCTGTAGCTTTGGAGTCTGTCCTGGAACTAGCTCTTGTAGACCAGGCTGGCCTTGAACTCACAGAGATCCTCCTGCTTCTGCCTGCCAAGTGCTAGGATTAAAGATGTACACCACCTCTGCCAGGCTACAGTTATCCTTTTAACTAAGAAATTGCAATAGAGTGATTCCCTAATAGGACTTGAAGGGGAAATATATGCTTAACTTTGTGCTTTCAAACTGTTGCTCATAGCTCTCCTAAGGTTTTGTCTGTCTGTTTTGTCACTAAGGTAAATTAATAGGAAATACCAGAGAAGTCCTGGGTTGGTTACTGTAAACCAGGAATCAGCACATTGTTTTGGTAAAGGGTCATATGCTAAACATTTTTAGCTTTGTTACAAAAAAATGAAAGAAAAATAACTTTAGAGAAACAATTTTAAAAGGAAAAATCTTCACTTAATTCATGATTTCAGAAGTCTTGGTTATGGGAGCAACTCCCTTGTTTCTGGAACTTGGTGAAGCAAAACATCATGGTGGAAGGTGTGAAGGGCAGAGTTACTCACTTCATGGCAAATAGGAAGGAGCCATGGCAAGATACACCCCTCAAAGCATGCCCTCAGCGACTCAGTTCCTAAAACTGCGCTCATCTCCCCAGAACTCAGCAATAAAGTCAGCGCCCATAGGACCACTTAGCTGGGAATCAGGCCTTCAGTACAAGAGCCTTTAGGGTCAGGGTGGGGATACTTCATGTGTAATACACAACTCTTTAACTCAGTAGTTCTCAACCTGTGGGTTGTAACCCCTTGACAAACCTCTGTCTCCAAAAATATTTACATTTCAATTCATCACAGTAGCAAAATTGCAGTTATGAAGTAGAAACAAAAATAATTTTGTGGTTGGGGGTCACCGCAATGTGAGGAACTGTATTAAAGTGTTGCAGCATTAGGAAGGTTGATAACCACAGGTTTAACCTCTCTGTTTTAGTCTAAAGGCAGCCAGACATGATAGGGTGATGTTTATAAAACTCCATTTGCTAACATAGGCAGTGGACTGGGTTTTAGTTTGGTGACAACCGATGAAGACTGAGCTTATCTATGACTTATGTTTATGGTGCCATATGTTTCTAATGACAGAGTGTGGTGGTTTGAAAGAGAATGGCCCCATAGGCTCATATGTTTGAATACTTTGTCTCCACTTGGTAGAACTGTTTTAGGAAGGTGTGACTTTATTGGAGGAGGACCCTGGGGATGGGTTCTGAGATTTCAAAAGACTATAGAAGTTCTACTATTCTCTTTCTTTCTTTAATCTGGAATCCAGGAGTTCTCAGAAAGGTGGTTAAGGTGGCATTGTAGCACATTATGTTAGGCTATGTCCTGAACAGTGTCATCTGGGAGGCCTGTCTGAGCTGTGGTTGCCCAGGTGAAGGAGAGATTGGGCACTGAGGGCAGGCAGGTGGAAAGGGATGATCTCAGCACAGATAATATGTTTGTGTGCAGTGTTCGTATGCACCTAGGACGAGACCTACTTTGGAATGTCCAATGGAGAAGCCCTCAGAACAGATAGCCAGTGAGAGGAAACCTAAAATGGGGATCCAGTGAGAGAAGCTCTCAGAACAGTGGTTGGGACTCAGCCTTCAGGGTAAATTTGTCTACATTTATCGCTGGATTTGCTCCTTCCAGCTGTGTGCCTTTGAACAATATGTAATCGGAACTTCACTTTCCTGACCTGTAAAAGCAGACAGGTTATAATGACATTTGTTTAAATTTGTTAATTTTATAATCAAGACAATGCATGAAACACATTTAACTCATTCATGGATGTTTCATGATGTTACCATGAGTAGTTGCTGCTATAGCATCATTTGTGGGAGGAAACAAAATGTTAGGGTCATTGACATTTTTAGCCCTTTAGAAATTGCATTTACAAAAGGTTTTTAATTCAGGAACATAAGCAGGACCGATTATGTTTTCTAGTATGGTAGGGATAGAAACATATTTTATGTTCTTATTTTGATGAAATCTGATAGGAGCAAATTGATTTCCAGCTGTGCTCCTCCCCCAAGTGGCTGGTTTAGAATAGTAGGCTCCTGCCCTCTGTCATTTGGGTGTGTCTGTTTATGTCATGCAGTGCCATTCATAGGGTGACTCCTAAGAAACTCCGAGGAGTTGGAGAGGAGACGGGCACATACCCACTCTGTGTAAGCTGGAAAAGAAGGAAAAGGGAAATACCACATGGAGACAGAAAGCACCCTTTGTAGCTGATGCTGTGACGGAAGAACAGCAGTCACCTCATACACAACTGTTGGTTAAAATGCAGTTTCCAGGGCTGGAGGGAGGGCTCGTTGTTCCAGATGACCCAGGTTCAGTTTCCAGCCCCCACTTGGTGACTTATGACCACTCCAGTTCCAGAGGCCCCAGTGCCTTCTTCTAAACACAGGTGCCAGCCATGCACATGGTGCACATACATACATGCAGGCAGAACACTCATGTACATATAAATCTTAAACATTTAAAACAACAACAGGCAAACAAAGCTACACTTTCCTCCAGCATCCTTCAAGCTGGAGTTTTCCTGAACATTTCTTTGTAGCAACAAAGTTCTTGTTTGATTTTCTCTGCAGGTGTGGGTCGGTCTCACATTCCCATCATTCCTAAATCCTGTTTTTGCCTATTATGAAGCCTGGAAAATATCCTTTAAATCATGTACATGTTTTGTGTCTGTTTGCTTTTCATTCTTTGGAAGATTTTTAAACCAGTAGTTGTACCATGTCATGTGATGTATTTCCACGTATGTCCTTTCCTGTTACAGAATAGTATCTATAGTTTTTATATTGCTTGATCCTTCTTTTCAGTGGTATGATTTAACCAGATTTGACTTCCTTACTTCACTTTCCTAGTGTCTTCCATTATTCCTGTCTGTCTGTCGTGTAAGTCTGGATCTGTGTCTGCCTGAAGGCTGTCTTGTGAATATCTCCCTGGGTCTGTACTGATTCTGTTGTTGTCTGTCCCCAACAAGAGACTTTGCTTTTATTGATTGGCCCAGAAAGTACAACATGGAGTAGGAATGAGTAGGAATACCTAAAGATATTTTACAAGGAATTAAGTATCTGACTCCAGCTGACACAGATAACAGACAGTATTACAAACATCATTGTTTATGAAGCTCTATCTGTATGTAGGATTCAACAATTATGGTGGCTATTCAATTTTTAAGACTACTTTCAGCCTATATTTGGAATTTCCAGCGAATGCTTATAATAACACGCATGCATTACTCCAGGTCAGGGGCATGGAAGATACATTACTGAAGATTACAGTGATGCTTTAGCTTAAAAAGTGGATTACATGGGAAATGCAAGGCAACTGAGGTTGGATATTAATTACATTGTTCTTTTTAAGGCAAGCTCGGCAGACAGGTTGAGTACAAGTGGGGTAGCAGTCTTGTGATTTCAGAATTCAGTATAAACACTGCCTGTGAAGTCTATCAAAAGTTCCACTCTCTTAGGATGTAAGAGTTATTTTGATCATAATACATTGCCACAATGTGTAAGTCTTTATTTTCAGTTGATTTTTGTAAGAGCTGAAGGAGATGGGTCTTGTCTCATTCTCTACATGTGAACAGTCAGTTTTACTTACCATGGCCATTTATTGAAAATAATAATAACCCTTTCTCAATGAATATTGTTTGCACCCTTGATAAAGATCAGTTGACTCTGGATAGTCAGATTCACTTCTCAGTTCTCCATTCTCTTCTATTTGTCTGAATATCTGTTTATGTACAAGCTGTGTTGTTTTAATTTTAATAGTTTGTAGCACATTTTTATTTAGTTAATATAATGCCAATGCTTAGTTCTTTTTGTACAAGGCAACTTTGGTTGTTTAGGATTATTATTTTGTACAAGGCAACTTTGGTTGTTTAGGATTATTATTACTATTATTATTTTATTTGGTGTGGTCCTAGTCAATCTGCCATTTTAAAAGATCGATTTGGGCTATTGTCATAGTGATACAGTGTTTTATACCCCATGCACCATGGCAATACCTATTTCTAATGCTTAGATGGATCCCTTCTGAGTTTGTGCTGCAGTTTCTTGGTATGAAGTTAATTGCCAATGTCAGACTTAGTTATAGTGGCTTCATTAATGTTGGGCTTTAGCCCAATGCTTACCTATCTCTTGGTTTTACAGCTCAAGGTAATTTGTATGTTCTAAGTATACACAACTTGTTTCTTTGTTACAGATGAATAGATTATATCCCAGTGAGGAATAGCAATGACTGAAAACCATTTGAGACAATAAGAATAGAGATGAACATGAAAAATGTCATCTCAGGAACTGGGAACATGTCTATCAGAGACAGCACTGAGCATCTGGTATTTAGATGTACCTTTTATAGTTTTTTTTAAAAGAAACTGGCTTATTGATATTTGAAAATATTAGTGCTCCAATTTTCATTGCCTCTTATCCATAGTAATTATGCGAAGCGAGTTACATTTATGATTTACCCTTAGAGATTCACTTCCAGTCATAGACCTGGAGAGATAATGTTTGGTGCCCTCTGGAATAGAAATTGGCTATTTGGTGCAAATGTAAATCTAAATATACTAATATAATTGGAAATAGTGAAGCTCCAGGCCTATTCTGGGCAGCCAGGCAGGGGAGCAGCTGAACTCCTCTGTCCTAGCCTGCCTGATTGTTCTCCCAAGGTTGTACACTCAGGGGTCAAAGGGACATGGCTACAACAGCTTGTAATCAACATTACACTGGGAAATTGTCTCACATGTTGGGGCTTACTAAGAAGCTGGGTCTGGAAGAGGGCTTGCCCTGCCTCCATTGTAGACCCAGTCCATTGTATCCTCTGACGCCTGGGCATGGACTGGATTCTGTAATAGAGGGAGGAGAACAGTAATGCAGCCCAAGAGTGAGCACATTGTGTCCTAGAGAACAGCTAGAAGGTGAACCACTTCCAGCAGGCGTTACCATTTGATCCCACTTAAAATAGTGAGAAGGGTCAGCATGAACTCAACATAAAACTCAGCTAGTAAGTCCAGCAGACAGCCTCAACTTCCCAGTCCACTTCTACTGGACTTGGTTTTACTCGGAAGCCTCCTGTGTGGGGACACTTGGCTCTGCCTGGACTCTTTATATTGGGGAGCTTATCAGTGAGTTTCTGCTGGATAATTAGATAATCTTTTTCTCTCTGTCCCTTTCTGATGTGGGAAGTCCTTCTGTTCATGTGTAGCTTTTATTGATTAATGAATAAAGAAGCTGTTTTGGCCTGTGTTAGGGCAGAAAAGAGCTAGGCAGGAAAACTAAACTGAATGTTGGGAGAAAGTAGGTGGAGTCATTGGGACACCATGTAGCCACTGCAGGAGACAGATGTGTTGTAACCTTGCCGGTCAGTAGGCCACTACCTCATGGGGATGCACAGATAATAGAAATGGGTTAATTTAAGATGTAAGAGCTATCGAGGAATACACTAGAGTCATTGGCCAAACAGTGTTGCAATTAATATAGTCTCAATGTGATCATTTCAGTTCTGGGTGTCCGGGAAATGAACAAGCAGCCTCTACCAACACCTTCCCTCCCAGTTTATTACTTAATAAACACATTCAAAACAGAAAATATGGTTACTCTAATGCTGCAACCCTTTAATATAGTTCTTTGGGTTGTGGTGACACCCAACCTTAAAATTATTTTTGTTGCTATTCATAACTGTAATTTTGTTGCTATTGTGAATCATAATATAAATTTATATGTTTTTGGATGATCTTAGGCAAACCCTGTGATAGGGTCACTTGTACCCAAAGGGGTCATCACCCACAGGTTGAGAACCAATTGTTGTCTGGATCATACACAACAAGTTCCCATCAGACTTTCTTTTGGGTGGCAGCTCTACCCCAAAGAGAAGTACATTAGTTTCTGAACTTTTAAAGAATGAAAAGAGAAAGGGGGAGGGGAGAGAGGAGAAAGAGAGAAAGAAAGAGAGACAGAAATAGAAGGAAGGAAAGAAAGAAGGAAGGAAGGAAGAGAGAAAGAAAGAAAAAGAAAAATTGAACCTGGAATTAAATTTGGGTTTTACCACCCTGTGACTTTCAGTTGCTTCTCTGGCCCATTTATATAGCTAAATGAATTAGCTAATATTAATAAATGTAGATGATTTATTAGGAAGTACAGATGTTTTTTTCTACTCTTGTTAATGTCCCTCTTGTCTTTCTTGTTATTTCTATGAATTTTATATTTAAGTTATTTGCTATAGAACATTACTGTTGCCAATATTGTTAATTTCCAGTTAGGTAGTTATCTCTGGCACATTAAGTAATAGATTCCTATATTCAACTTTGCAGCATGCATTCTTCCTAAACCTAACCACAGACATTTCTATAATATTTTCTGTGTAAATTCCAGTGAAGGAGGGATAAGTGAGAAGTCAGTGACAAAATTTCTCTGAAGAAGATAGAAAACGTTTGCACAGCTGATACTGTAGGTGCCCTCCAGTGTGAGCGCAAGGAATTCTGGGAGTGTTTTTACATCACTCACCACAGTTGCCCATGAGAACAAGTGTCACTCGTGCCAAAGGTTCTCTGCTCACCAGGAATCCAGCAGTGCAGCCTTTCCAATTAGACTACAGGCATTAAATGAGGGAGAAAGCCAATGCATAGAATATACACAGAGGAGCCTCAAAGGGTTACCAAAGAACCCCTGCATTTTGGCTGTCAATCACAGCTCTTACTTTGCATGATTCCAGTGCATGTCTTTTGGGGCACACTTGAGGCTTTCTCAAAGGAGCACATTGGTATACATTGTCTCCCACTCCAGCTAGGGCTGAGGAAAGAGCACTTCCATGACTCTCAGAATCATAATAGACTGTTATATTGTTCCCATGTTTGCTTCTCAAAAAAAAAAATACCCAATTCCTTAAGGACAAGAATTACATGTCAAGCACGTTTGAGTCCTCAGAACTTTATGCAGTGCCTGATACACATTGGATATACATAGCTCGCTGAACTGCAGTTGATTATCTGCCTTTGAGTTTACAACAGATTTTAAATAGCATGTCTTAAGGGGAAAAAAGCACATTAAAGTTGGCACACAATGAAAATAATAGTTACTCCTGGATTGGCACACCAAATGGTAAAAAGAACATGAAAAGTCTTGGCGAATAGTTCTATCCTCTATCACTTAGTTTTGGAGGGAAATAGTGTTTGATTAAGAATTAAATCAGTTTCTGGAAGCATCACTGCATGCTAATAGTGGCACAGTTTGTGTCTGTGTTGGTAGAGTTACTACTGAAAGAATGAAATATGTTAGAGGCATTATATTGAAGGGCAAACTCAAGTACACACAATGCATTTTGAAACTATTTGCATATAAAATTGACTTAAAAAGAAAAGTGTCTTTGGAGTTTGGTAAGGTTAAGTCTTTATCCCAAGTGACCAATTTATTTCTTAAAAGTTTTTCTCTTAATTTTGAGGTTATACTATAACTCTATTTCTTCCTTCCCCTTCCTCCAAAATGACTAAATTTAAAGCTGCTATATAGCCAATGTCATGCTCTCTGGGCATTGTATCTCATAATATCTAGGAGATTCTTGGCTTATTGAAGAGGTACTTATTGGATCTACCTGATGTGCACTTCATTTTGCATGTGTACTTTAGAAAGCGCACACATGCTCACACGTGCACGCACACACACACACACACACACACACACACACACACACACACACACACACGGGGCAAGGGGTTAGGGGGAGGATACAAAGTATCAGGCATCAGAAACTTACTTCTGCTGTATTTATATTTGACTTTTAAAAATCACCTTTAAACTTAGATTCAAACCTAGCATAAATGACTGAGAATATGACTTGTGAATGTTTTTCTCTAGTTTTCTATCAGGATGCAGATCTTCAGCAGTATGCATTTGTAAGAGAAAGGGAACTCACCATCTGGGATCTTGCCTCACTGGTCCTTAGGGTCCTGGGGCTTTGGGCCTGATGACAGGAAAACGTGTCAGATGACCTCTCCCTAGAAAGGGAGAAGGTGACATGAAAACCTAATGCTGCGCCGTTCATACTAATATAGCATGCTCCAACAATACCTTCTCGGGTCACAGCTGAGAAAAGAATGTGTTCAGATGGAGCTGGATGCTCTCTCTGTAAAGCAGAAACAGTATACCTGTAAAGTTGCCAAGGCAACATCAAGGGTAGAAGAAGAGTAGACAGAATGATTTATGAGAGTTTCTTACCTTAGGAATGAGTCTAAAAATAAAACTTCATGCTTCTCCCTCACAAAGATAAGTGCTGTTGGGTTTCTTCAGAGGCCTGTGGAACTTGAGAACTGAGGCTAGAGCCCAAAGCAGGAGGGGTGGGGGAGGGGCGGGAGCTGAAGTAGAAGTGCTCATTGCTTTTGTAAGGTTATACAACTGCTCTATAGTAAAATATCTCTAGAAAAAGACTACTTACAGATATATTATTAAGATACTTTATTCCCAGATTTTAAAATAAAGCATCCCCTCAGCTGCAATTTTAGCAATTTCCAGAGCCTTGCATCTCAGCATGTTAAATGGCAGCAGAGACAGGAGTTATGTTTTATTTATGAATGGCCAAGGACGAAGCTCTTGGTGCAGCAGTGGTTTCCCTTATCATTCACTTTGGGCATCCTGTAATTAACCAGCATTACCAAATACCTGCGTTGGTTTCCATTTCCCCAAACTACTGTGCTGGTGACTGTCGCAGGTCTACAGTGCTGCGCGTCTTAGGGTTACTATTGCTGTGATGAAACACCATGGCCAGCGCACCCGGGGAGGACAGACTTTATTCAGCTTATACTCCATCACCACAAGCCAGGACAAGAACAAACGTGGTAGGAACTGGAGAGAGAAACTGATGTAGCTGCCACGGAAGGGTGCTGCTTACTGGCCTGCTCCTCATGGCTTGCTCAACCTGCTTTCTTATAGAACCCAGGACCACCAGCCCAAGGTGGCACCACACACAATGGGCTGGCCCCTCACCCATCAATCACTAATTAAGAAGATGTCCTACAGGCTTGCTTCCATCCAGATCTTTGGGAGGCATTTTCTTAATTGAGGTTCCCTTCTCTCAGATGACTTATTTCAAGTTGACATAAAACTAGCAAGCACAACTCACCTCTTGTCAACTTGACACACAAGTGCATCGTTTTTCAATTAAAATATTTTCTTTCTCATTAATTCCCCAAATGGCATATTATTATAAAACTCACAATATGAAACATGAATAAGTTTAAAAGCCCCACATATTTATAAATTCAAACGCATTAAAACTTCAGTCTCTTTAAAAATCTCAAATCGCCCTTAAAAGTTCAATATCTCTCAACTGTGGAAACCTGTAAAATCAAAATTAAGTTAAACACTTTCTTACTTCAAGAGGGAAGAACCAGAGTGCAGTCACAATTTTGAAGAGAGTGAAACCAAACTCTATGTGAATAACTGAATGTTCCATATCCAGGATTCCTTCAGGACCTTCTGCATTCCTCCAAAGGGCTGTGGTCTCTGTACTAACTCCACCTTCTGCAGCACACACAGTTTGCCTTCTAAGCTCCTGCTGCTTCCTCTCCACCACTGCTGCTGTTCTTGGTGGTCAGGCTATGGTACTGGCATCTCCTAAATGCTGGGGTCTCTTGCTGCTACTGGGCTGCACCAGTAGTGTGGGCTTTCTTTATGATGCCAAGTCTCAGCCTCTTTGCATGACCCTCAGCCCCTGGGCCTTCAACTGCCACTGAGGCTGCACCTTCACCCCTGGCCGCGCCTGGTGTTCTCTCAGTGCCAGGCCTCAGCTCTTCTCCATGACCCCTGCATACCTTCACACACAGCACCACCAGGGTAGCTCTTAAACATGACCAAATTCCGCTGCCAGCATAAGTTATCACCATGGCTCCCTTTGGACCATAGGTGCTGTATGCTGACCCTGAGGAAAGACTTCCCAGAAGATTTCACCTAAATGATGCTGGTGTCTTCTTAAACACCGATAATTTCTCAGCCCCAGTTAACCACCACTGAGTACCCAGCAAAGCAAAGGTTTCACTTAGTGGTTCTGATCTCTTCTTATTACAAATGCTTCTTCAGCCCCAGCTAACCAGAACCACATAATATAATTCAAAATAACAAATAACCCCAATAGCATCTTTTAACTTACCTTTGAAATATCACACACACACACACACACACACACACACACACACACACACACACACACAATGACTCACCCTTCTTTAGCAGCTATCAGTTGCCAGTAGCACCTCAACTAGGGTTGGAGCCTCCTGAACCCATGCCCCACACAGACACCCAGAACGGAATATTGACTGGCTTTTCTGCCTAGGTCTTATGCAGGTAGCCATAGCTGCCGTGAGCTCCTGAGTACAACAGTCATGCTCCACACAGAAGAGAATTTACAACACTCGTCCCCATCTTCTGGTCTTTGCTTTCTTTCCTTCCCTTCTTCTGTGATATACCCTGAGCTTTGAAGGTATAGTAAATATCCAAGTTAGGTTGAACACTCAGCTGCTACTTATTCTCAGCATATTGACCAGTTATGAGCCTCTGAATTGCTGGATATCTACTGCAAAAAGAAATTTCTCTGACTCAGTTTGAGAATAGCAAAATCTATGGACACAAACGTTAATATTTTAGAAGGCAATTTGAATTTTCCATTGCCTAAGACCTGTGCCTTCCTCAGCCAAAGGCCTCTGACCGGGTTAATAACCAGGCATAAATCTCTTTCTGTAGAACAGGCTTCAATGCAGTTGCAGAGGGTGGGGATTCAGTTCCTAGCACCCACGTGGGTGTAGTTACAACCATCATCTGTAACTACAGTTCTGGGGATTTGGATGCTATCTTTTGTCCTTTTTGGATACTGCATGCATGTAGTACACATACATACATGTAGACCAAACACACACCATGCACACACACACAGGCACACACAAACACAGGTGCACACACACAAACACAGACACATACAAACAGACACACACACATGCACACATTATCTTAAGAAACAAAGAACAAGTTTTACTGATACAATCATGCCTTTCTCATTCTTCTCCCTTTTTCCTTTTTTTTTTCAGTGAGCATGTTTTTGAACACGTTAACACCGAAATTCTACGTGGCCCTGACAGGCACTTCCTCACTAATATCTGGACTTATTTTGGTAAGTGATGGAAATCTGATCTAAAAACGTATTAGCATGTATGTTAGTGAATCTGGGAGAGTATACACAGGCCGTTTTCAGTGTTCATCTTGCACGTGTGTATGTGTTGCATAGGACTGAAGAGAAGATTCGCATTACCCAGGTCACATGCTCTGGATATGTGACCATCAAGCCTTTCTTTTGTTGAAAGGTAAAACAACTCTTAATATGAAGGAAAATAAGAGAAGATGTTTGTAGGACAAATTTTAATGTCCTACCATGTAAAATCTGCTGGGGCTGTAGCTCAGGGGTGGAAAACTTGCATCGTGTTCATGAATCCCTGGTTTTAATCCCCATCATCACAAAAGTTAGGTAGACAGAGAGCCAAATAGATAGTTATTGCTGATGTATAAAAGTGGCTCAGTTCAACTAAGACCATTCTTCATGTATTTATCATAATGGATTATTGGACTTAAAATCAGCAGGAACATTGCTTATTGCTTTTAAATGTGTTGGCATGGATTGTGGCAGTTCTAAACGTTTCCTCCCTTTGTCTTCTTTTCTCTCAATGTTTACATTTATCTCT
This sequence comes from Ondatra zibethicus, assembly GCA_004026605.1. Classification (NCBI taxonomy): domain Eukaryota; kingdom Metazoa; phylum Chordata; class Mammalia; order Rodentia; family Cricetidae; genus Ondatra; species Ondatra zibethicus. Next base: position 17,083 of record PVIU01023674.1, read on the forward strand.
TTATTGCTTCCTTAAAAAAACCTCAAATAGGTAAAAAATAATATCACCTGTACAATTTTATTATCTTATATTCTCTAATGGCTGTAGATATGCAAGATTATATTACCTAATATAGTTCACTTTAGATAACACTATAGGACTGTCTAAACTCAATGAGACCATTCTCACATAATTTAATGATCTTTAAGGGAAAGAAACTTTAAAAAGATGTTTTTCACTATGCATAATAATATTATTAACTATTATAGAAATAGGCACACATAAAAGATTACAGAGTTAATAATAATAAAAATAAATTATCAGTAGAAAAAATTAAGGGAAGATGGGTACAAACATATTGAGCAAAGAGAATGCATCTACCTGGAATAATGAAAGATTTCAGAAGCCTGAACACAAAAGATGGAGAAAGGCAGATTCTACAAACAGGTAGAAGTAGAAATTGCCAGTGTGGGTGCATCCTTTTGAGATAAGAGCATATGTAGGTTCAACTTGTTATGTCTGTATCACATATGTGAAATGTGCAAAGTTGGCTTTATGGAGTCGGGATATCAAGAAAATCAGCAGGTGCCACCCCAAGATAGAATTCTATGGAGAAAGCCCAAATCTAGGTGCAAACGCCAGCCTGAGACAAGCGGCCATCTCCTAAAACCCATCCATAAATGGCAGGTGCTGTAGTGTGTAGCTCCCTGCCTCTTAAGTATCCATGGCCCACACATGCACCTCTGACATCTCATCTCTGTACAGGAAAGCTGAGAGAAGTCAGGACACTGCTATGGAGAGTGGTTATTAATTATTCTACCCAGGAACTGTATCTTATTCTAACATTGGCTTCCTCCTGGTTTTTAATGTTAAAATTCTCTTGTGAAATAATAGTGACTATGGATGGTGTTATTTTACTCAGCAGAGATATTGTAGAAACCCACATTCGTTTTCAGCCTTGGTGACGTGATTGGAGGACTGAGGAGATTTTAATAGAACATGAGAGCTGATAATCTGAAAACCACCGTGCTGAGAGCTCACTGCCTGCAGGAATTTAACTGAGCTTACAGGGGAACCCAGAACACCAACAAAAAGGGAAGAAAATTACATGAAGATAGTTTGAATCTGACTAGGACAAGGAATAGAGGAGAAAAATAATTTGTAAATCTCTAAATGTTGACTTAGGGCAGAGAAAAATGGTGAGACGACCTGGTTGAACAAAGTTGGTAGGAACTGCATTGCAAGGAAACCTCGGGGGTGGGGAAATCAGCTAAACAGCAAAAGGGTAAGAATGAATCACTCCAATAGCTTCTAATTTTATTGATTAAATGCAAGGTTTTTCATTAGGAGGCTGCATGATTGCTACTTGGGGCTAGGTAGGGAATTATGTTAGCCTGCTGGGAGCTGATCAATAGCCAGGAGACAAGTCATGGGTACTAGTGGGAAGTAGCAAAAAGGGAGCCATGGCCAGCGTCCCAGGGACTGAGGAGGAAGACCACAAGGTCCCGAGCACTGTGGACTTTCTAGGACTCCCTGGTCATTGGGTCCAAGCCTTCTATTTTCCAGGTGGGAAATCTGAGACTTCCCAAGGAAAGAAAAGAAACTCATGGGATTCTTTGTGGCAAAGTAAGCTTCCAACCTACATTTTAAGTTCCCATTCTAGTGTGTGCCAGTTGATTAAGGAAACTGCCCACATGGAAAATGCTTTCATTTGCTTGATAAATTTCTGTTAAGTACATTCTGAGATTTTTTATAACACACACACACACACACACACACACACACACACACACGTATATGTTGCAGGAAGAAGAGACAGATATTTTAAATATTTGATAGTTACCATAAACAGTTTATTTTACTTATTTATTTAATTTTTGTTTCTTTGAGACAGAATTTCTCTGTATAGCCCTGGTTGTTCTGGAACTTGCTCTGCAGACCATGCTGGCTTCGTAGATCTGCCTGTCTCTGCCTCGCGAGTGCTGGGATTAAAGGCATGTGCCACCACCGCCTGGACCATTTGTGCGTTAAATAATATATTCTAACATTTTCTTTATGATATAGCCCTGAAATAATTTGATTAAACAAATAGGAAAGGCAAACTTAGGGCAGGTATGATTTATATTGAATCCAGTAACGCGCTGGACTGGGGAAAAGGCAGTTTTGCGCACACATTCCTGTTCTCAGAAGGTTCCATTGAGAACCCAGCCTGCTTGCGTGATGCTTGCTGTGCCTGGCACTGACTCCAGCTTCTCCTTTCCTCTCTCAGCAGCACAGTTGCTGCTGCCCTTTCTTTGTGCTTCAAGCCAGGCACATCAGTAACTGCCTGCAGGCTCCAGAGCGGGCGAAGGGCAGAGCAGGAGTGAACCCAGGCTGCCTTACGCAGGCAGCCACCTGCCTTTCCTCACTCCTTTCACTGCCCTTCCAGTCAAGTGCCAGCTGCCTCTAGCCTGCTGCCTGCAGGCCTTTCTGAATGTCATTCCAGAAGGCTCTTGCTGTGGCTTTGCAGACTGTAAATTAACTTGCCTCGGTGGAGGTATTTCCTTTTTTTCTGGTTAGTCAGCTCAAGGGTCGTCAGTCCTTTGACTCAGGGCTGGTTGAAGAACCCACCAGTAAAGGGATTTCCCTGGGCCTCTCCTCTGCTTTTGCAGATCCGGGCTGGCCACACCTTCTCCTGTGTTTGGATGCGGCTGCTGAAGCTGCATAGTCACTGCTAGGCTACATGGTAGAAGCAGAAACCATTCAGGACTTATGAAATATCTAGAACAGAGAAACCTGTCATGCAGGAAGGATGTGAGTGGCCTTTCTACAGTATATTGGCATTTTCTGAGGGCATAGCTGCAGTGGGCAGTAATACCTATTGATCACCCCAGGTTCCTTCCTTAGAGATGGTTGACTGGGATGTCTATCACACTGCCTCTAGGGACTCAGCTCTGCTGGCTTTAACATGGATTTGGGGTGAGGTTTCTATGTTTGCCACTGTTTTTTCTTCTGAGTGCATTTCCAGGAGGAGGAAAGAGTTAGATGCTTTGCAAATGGCTATGTGCATAGAATGCTCAGCTACTTTCCTCAGCAATGGGTGCCTGCCACACTCAGTACAGAGCTGCTCCTGGGAAATTAGCTGTCTGAGACCCTTAAGACTCCTACGCTAGAATCAGAAATCGCCATGTCATTTAATATTTAAGAAGACAGATAAAAACAAAAGCCTTCTATTTCCACTGTGAAGAGTGAAACAGCTGGGCGGTGGTGGCACACACCTTTGATCCCAGCACTTGGGAGGCAGGGACAGGCAGGTCTCTGTGAGTTCGAGACCACTTAGTCTACAGAGTGAGTTCCAGGACAGGCTCCAAAAGCTACAGAGAATCCTTGTCTCGAAAAACAAAACAACAATAAAAATTGGCAAAAGCTACTTTTACCTTAATTTCTTTAAAAATAGATACATATTTGACTAAACATATCGGACTGGTAGTTTTTCTTGACTAGTTTAGACTGGTGGTGAATTGACATGTTACGTGTCTCACTTGCTCTTCTCTGTGGCCACACCCATGCAGGCAGCCTTCATGGTGCCTCTTTGCCTGGCCGGCATGGGCTTCCCCCCACATAGGCTGGCTCCTGCCACACGAAAGGCACTTTTCCTCATACTCTGAGCCTGCCAGGTCCGTTCTGTACCTACTATCAAGGTGTGTCCAGTCTGCATAAGCAGCACCTCCAGGCAATGCTTATTTCAAAAGAGAAAATATTGGGGTTCTGTTTTTGTCTTAAAATAGAGAGGTGGGCATGTAGAGAAAATAATCACCTTAATTTCCTCAAAGTATTGGTAGAGAAATTGCTGTATATGATACTGAAATTTATAGATGGATCATTGTATCCGTATTAACTCGTGTACAGGTGTGCCCCTCTGCCTTTATGTATATATAACGTGCATATATGTTATATGGAAAGGTGTAAAAAAGCATGCCAGGCGTACTTTTAAAAGTTAGAATAAGTGACAAAGTAAAGAAAAGGAGAAAAGTAAATTAAAAATACTAGTTCATGGGTTGCATGTACAAGAAGCATCATTTTGGAGAGCGGCAGAAGAGCTGACACAGAATTCAATTGTAAGAAACGAACTATGTCTATGGGTGCTGTCCTTGTCCAGGTCTTGTTTTGGAAGCCACGTTGTTGCGGTATCATGGGTTGTTGTTTCTAGAAGATACAATCTCACAACTGATTTCCTGGTTCTCTGACTTGGCAATCTTTCCGATCCCTCCTCCATAATACTTACTCGCTGAGCCTTAGGTGTTACAAATGGATCAACTGGATTAAGCCTCCCATGATGGTGTGTTCTCTGCCTTTTGATCAGTTACGGTTTCCTATAATGATCTCCTCTGTTTTAAAGAGAAGTTTCTTTGATCGGGGGTGAAAGGAACCCCCACCCCTAAGCCAAGAATTACAGGGAACTGAGGGATGCTGAGCTGGGGAGAAATAGTATTCCTCAGGCACGAGCCCCCTAGTTGTTATCTAACACTAACTGGTCAGCCCTGAAATTGTATACATACAAATAATGCTAACTGGACTAAACAAGTTGTCTTCATAGATTTATGACTGTGTGTGTGCTAACAATGAAATATAAAAGGCCATGAATTTAGGGCAGAGCAAGGTGGGTGTGAGAGTGATTGGAGGGAGAGAAGGGAAGGAGAGAAATGATGTAATCATATTTTAATTAAAAAGTTCTTTTCAATCAGTTAAACAACAAAAACAAATGAACAAATGAATAAAAAAGCGAAAACAGTAGTTGAGTTCCTACTGGACCAGGTACCGAATAAGCACCTCACATGCATTGCTTCACTTGGTATTCATTAAAATGCAAAGTGGTGGGTATCACCCATGTGTTATACGCTGAGTGGAAACAGACACAAAGATTAAGTCATTTGGCCCAAGGGTATAGAGCAGGTAAATAGCAAGGTTCAAATCCTCATCTATGTCTTCCTTTATCCCTGTTCACAGTAACGAAATGAGGTGGTTATTCTGTCTCCTTTCAACAATTCATCTCAAGAACTTGACCTGTTATTCATATAGAGCGAATGATGACAATTCAGAGCTCAGGGTGAAAAGAAAAAGACTTGGGGACACTCGATTAGGAGTTTTAAATTGTGCAGAGTAGCACATAGATGCCAGATTCTATCTGTCGGCTCTAACATATGGAATGAGAGATGTTGTGGGGCCCAGATTGTGGGGGAGCCTGTAGACAATGAAAGGAAGAGGAGGCCTGTTGAGCCCTATTAACTTACGATGTCTTGGGTTCACCATGAAAATTAATGATTTTCTGAGGGAGCCCAAGGGCCAGACAAACACACACACACACACACACACACACACACACACACACACACACACACACACACACACACACACAAATATGCTAGTCAGGATCTGTGAAGAAGAACATTTGATTGGATTAGCAATTAGACACAGCAAAAGTGGAGAAGATAAACTAGTGATAGATGGGAAGATAGATACAGCAGCCATTTACCTTTTCCAGTGTGCATTGAAGCACACCTTCGTAAGCTCGCAAGCTGTGCACCTGAAGGGCTAGAGCCAGAGCGCCCCGAAGTCACCCAGTGCAAACCAGAAAAGACCCAACGACCAGACATCCAGAAAGGGTTGCTCAGCCCTGTAGAATGACAAGAGGATTTCATTCTCCATAATTTTTTTAGCTTTCTTTTTTTATTTATTCTTTGTGTCTTTCATATCATGTGTCTCCATCCCATTCATTTCCCCATCCCTTCGTGTTCACCCTCTGCCCTTGCAACATTCCCCCCCACAAAAAAAAATAAAATAAAATTTAAGAGAAAAAGAAAAGAAGAATAAAATCAATCTCATCATGGAAGCAGTGGTGTGACACAGTGAGTCGCACAGTAAAGACTTTTATCCACTATCTTTACTTACAAGTGTTCATTGCAGTCATTGGTCTGGTTCGAGGCCTCTGGTTTCTGCTACTTTATCAATGCTGGCCCCTCACTGGAACTTCTCTGGGTTATCCTATTGTTGCCCTGTCATGGAGATCCTGCAACTTTGTGTCTGCAAGACCTGTCCTTTCATATGCTCCAGCAGATCACAGATGGGGCGGATATTGGGGTGGGCCAACAGATAACCCTGATTCTGGGCCTGGGTAGTTGCAGGGTTGGTCAGCCCACCAGTTCTCCTGCATTACCCTGGCCAGTTCACCTCTTGCAGCAATGAGCACCTCCTGAGTGTTGAAGCTCATGGGGGGCAGGGACAGCTCTCTAGCTCATATGGCCCTGGGGCAAGTTCTCCTACTTGCCTCAGGTGTTGATGGGGGAGGGCATCTCTCCCCGTCCATGCCACCACATGCACAGTCCATGGCTTTGCCATGCCATTATGCCTTCATTAAAGTGCTGCCTGGGAAGGTGGCTACCAGCAGGGTAGAGAAGTTGATATTTTTCATTTTCACAGACTCACAGAAATGGATCAAATAGATATCAGATAGATGAGTGAGGGAATGGAAAAGAGAAGAAAAATCTGGCCTCTAAAGAAGGCCTGCGGTAGAGTGGAAGACTATAGTGTTTTTTAGGAGGAGAGAAGTTTTCCTTTTCCTATTTGGCCATGAAAATTAGGTCAGACATGACCAGTTTAGAACACAGACACCAACACTTAGCACAGCTTATTATATTTTATTTTGTGATCATTTATTGTCTTCTTCCTTTCTAAACTGGAAATGGTTGCCAAAATTTATGTTTACTATGTTTGTGCCTGGGCCTTCAGAAGCCAGAAGAAGGACTTGAAGTCCCTGGAATTGGAGTTACAGATGGGTGGGAGCCACCATGTGGGTGCTGGGAACCGAACCTGGATCCTTTGCAAGAGTGGTAAATGCTCTTAACCACTAAGCTATCTCTTCAGCCCCCATATTTGTGTCTTTCTTTACTTGTCTGTGCCTTGAACACCATGGTTAGCAGTTGATGGTACAAATAATACAGTGAGTGCATGAATTAGCCGAATCAGAATGATCTAGGGAGCTTGTTTTGGATTCTGAGGACTGCCTCAATCAGAATATGTAGAGTCTTAGGGGACAGGTACCATCACAGTATGAGCTACAGGAAATTCTTCCCATTCTTAGTACTCCATGGCTACTCTTTAGCCCCAGGGGAGTGATCCTCCTCTCCAGGCCACATTAATGAATGCTACAGTAGAAAATCCTACCCAGTGGAGTATATATGCAAGTAGGAGGCCTTTTGACCTTGGAGAATAGGTCTTCCTGCCTCATTTAGTCTTTGCAGCAGGTGCCCAGAAATGGGGGTTGGCGGGTATGAGTGTTGGTTCCACACAGAGCTGCCACAGCTGTTTGGGGAAACAGGTGGCTGATGAGGGTTTGGCTGAGCATTAGGAAGCAGGAGGCCTACCCCACACAGTAGCTGTACAGTTTTTATAAACACAGCACACACGAGAGCTGCTTGCTCTTTTTTCTTTTCCTTCCTTCCTTTCTCCCTTCCTTCCTCCTACTCCTCCCTCTCTCCAGTCCTTCCTCCCTTTCTTTATTCATTCCTGTTACTGTCAGTCTTGAGGAGTTGTGAGGAAAGGGTTTTGAAAGGGTCTGTGGGTATGAAGGAAAAGAATACACACAAGAACTCAAAGGAAGATTAAAAATAGTTATGAATATCACGGCAGTGCTTGTCAGTTGCCTTGCTTTATCTCATATGCTCAGGTGATCTGCTTTTGCTAATTAAGGAAAATAATGCGTATACACATGAGTGAGTACACGCACATGCACAAGCATACAATGCACACACACACACGCACACACACACATCCTATCTCCACACCCTAAGTGTACTCATGTGTGCACTCACATACACAGTAACCTTCCTGCCAAGGGAGGATGGGCTAAGGTTCCTGGGATCTTGGCATCATGTCTCTTGGTCATTTATACTTTTACATCTTCAGATTTTCTTTTTTCATGGTTTCCTTTCCCTTTCAAAAATGTGTGTAATCCCTTCTTTTTTAAAATAAGCAAAAGCAAACAAAAAACCCTACACCCCCCCCAAACCTTTATGATTCTGCTGTTTATCTGGTTCACATGTAGTTAATCCACTGGCCCATCACTATCAGCTCTCCATCCAGTGTTTGCATCCTGCATCATCTTTCCCCTTTCAGTGCAAACTGGGTTCTCCCTGACCTGACCACACCCTAGAAAAAAACCCCAGAGAATCCAGATAACCAGCCAAGGTCATTGATCCTAGCTTTCAACAAAAAGTGATTTTGCCCTTAAACTAGATAGACTCAATGTTGGTTTCCTAAATGCCACACCCCATTGATGGTTTGAATTCCCATCCTACTTAATATGTATTACTGTAGGGATGGTGCACGGGCTAGAGAAAGGGTACTACAGAGTTAAGGTTTTAAAACTAAGACATGCATAATTTTACCTTTTAAATTCTAAGTTATTTGGTAGACTAGAGAGACTGCCCCTGCCTCTCAGTACATCAGAGCCACTAAACTAGCATGTCTAAGAACTGTTTTAAAATCTGAATTTGTTTATGAGTGCTTTACTGTTTACAGTGTTGGTATGCACCAGGGAAATGTATTCAAAGTGACACCAAATACGTATGCATTAAATAACACCATCTGCCCATTTGGATCTGTTCAGCACTTTGAAAATATTGCAGTGTTCCCTCCACATCTGATGAGTTCTGGAATACGTGGAAGATGGTTTTGCCCTTCCTCCATCACAACCATCCCACTCCCCCAAGCTCTCCCCAACCCTCCCGTTCTCCCTTCTCTCTCCCCCTCTCCCCTTCCCTCCACTCCACCCCCACCCCCATGCTCCCAACTTTTGCTTGGCTATCTTGTCTGCTTCCAATATGCAGGAGGATCTATATATGTTTTTCTTTTTTTTTCCATATTCTTTTATTTTTCATTCAAAAATTTACACTTCCTCCCCTTCTCCCAGTCCCCTCCCACTCCCCCACTACCCCTCCTCCCTCTGCTTCCTTAAGGGGGGCAGGGTACCCTGCCCTGTGGGAAGCCCAAGGCCCTCCCCCCTCCATCCTGGCCTAGGAAGGTGTGCATACATATAGACTAGATTCCCAAAAAGCCAATACATGCAGAAGACATAGGTCCCAGTGCCATTATCATTGGCTTCTCAGTCAGCCCCCATTGGCAGCCACATTCATAAATTCCGGTTTGATCATAGGCTCATTCAGTCCTGGTCCAGGTGGATTTGGTGAGCTCCCATTAGATCAGGCACACTGTCTCAGTTGGTGGACCAGCCCCTCGCAGTCCTGACTTCCTTGCTCATCTTCTCCCACCTTCTGTTCTTTGACTGGACCTTGGGAGCTCAGTCCATTGCTCTGATGTGAATGTGGGTCTCTGTCTCTGTGTCCATCCATTGGACGAAATTTCTATGGTGATGATCAAGATATTCATCAATGTGACTATGGGACGAGGCTAGTTCAGGCACCCTCTCCTCTGCTGCCCAAGTACCTAGTTGCGGACATCCCCGTGGGCACCTGGGATCCCCTCTAGAGTCAAGTCTCTTGCCAATCATAAAATGACTCCCTTAATGTAGATATCTTATTCCCTTCTCCAATATCCACCCTTCCTCCATCTCCACCCTCCCACTCCCCCAAGCTCTCCCCAGTCCTTCCCTTCTCCCTCCTCCACTCCCCTTTGCGCACCTCTACCCTCACCCCTACCTCCACCCCTATCCCCACTCCCGTGCTTCCAACTTTTGCCCAGCAATCGGCGATCTTGTTTGCTTCCAATTTCCAGGAGGATCTATATATGTTTTTCTTTGGGTTCACCTTGCTCTTTGGCTTCTCTAGGCTTGTGAGCTATAAGCTTAATGTCCTTTGTTTATGGCTAGGGTCCACTAATGAGTGAGTACATACCATAATCATCTTTTTGGGTTTGGGTTA